>CM062353.1:3730788-3755788 GCA_031216105.1 Dalbergia cultrata | reverse complement strand
AGGAGACTCTGTCCAGAGTGTGGGCGTAATGATTGGGGGAGCAATCATATGGTGCAAGCCTGATTGGCAAATAGTTGATTTAATCTTTACTCTAATCTTTTCGGTAGTTGTTTTGGGGACAACTATCAATATGCTCCGAAACATACTGGAAGTCCTGATGGAGAGCACACCGCCTGAGATAGATGCTGCAAAGCTCGAAAGGGGGCTGCTGGACATGGAAGAAGTAGTGGCTGTTCATGAGTTGCATATATGGGCTATCACAGTTGGGAAGGTTTTACTGCCTTGTCATGTTAAAATCAGACCAGAAGTGAATGCAGACATGGTGCTGGACGAGGTTATAAACTATATCAGAAGGGTTTATAACATCAGTCATGTAACTATACAGATTGAGCGCTAGTACATTCTGGGCAAGTGATGATCTTGAAGGCAAGGAATGAAGGATTTAAGAATTAGGAGCACTGCTACAATAATTCTTTTTTTTAGTTTTAACTTTTCAAAAGGAGTGCTTATGAATATAATTCTGTCATATAATCCTTTCCTCCTACCAAGGAGTACAGATATTCAAAACTTAGTATTTGCATGCCAAGTTTCTATGCTTTTGATAATATGATATTATTGTTGTAATACTCAGATTTCGTTTGAAACTCTGTTTGCTGCATCAGAAATAAGTTTGCCTTCTACGTTACACATACATGCAGTATTAGTTACTTCTGGGAGACTTTTATGGTGCTGGAAGACAAAAAAAGGGTCCCTACCACCGTACACCTTGTTGAATGTTGAGCATTTGTGTTTTGGAGTCTGTAATTGACAAATTCTGTGTCACGGGTGCATGAGGATGTAAAGGTTCTCAACTGTTTTCCTGATAGCACCAATCCAATTTGTTGGGCCATACTAGGGGCGGCTCTTTCAAAGTTAAAGTTTAACCGCCTGTTTGGTTTAGATTCCTCTCACCTCAAATAGGGGTGTTGGGTGAAAGGAGCCCTGTTTTCCTTCTGGAAAAATCACTTGGGGATGCCGCAAAAGTGCCTGGCAATGCCGCCAGCGTTGTAACCCAAACAGGCTAAGTTGGTGAATCACTAAGTTATTGGTGCTTTAGGTGAATTATGCAAAATTTTGCAATCAATGTCTAACCGGATAAGAGTTAAAATAATTTGCAATTTTGCGGGCATGAGAATTATTGTTGTCTGCTTGCATAGACTTAGCCGAGCTACAAACGCTAGAGGACAAGTCCCAACATTGAAGGGTTCTTGAGAAAGAGAATGCCTCTCCTCTGATTGTGTGGATCAGACTAGAGAAGGCGCAACTGTTAATATGAATGATATTAAGCCGCGGATTCAACCCAGTAGATAAGATTCTTGGAAATTCAAATGATTTTGGTGTCTCAAAGTTGGTGGGGTAATTTATTGAGATAATTTGTCTCCATCTAAATGTGTTTCAAATCTCTTTTCCTTGGCTTTTTTCTTTGTGTTACTATTATTACTTTATTAGTGTGTACACCCGGTTTTCTGAGCTTGTCAATTGAATTTTAAAATCAGGGGTGTACTTCGAAATGAAAAAGTAGGGAGTATATTTTAAGGAAAAATACATGAGTTCCTACGCTCCCTTCCTACATCCCCTTCCTACGATGTAGGAAGAAGAAACGTATGGCACTGATGAAAAATGATTACCAAAATATAAGGAAATATAAGAAGCAGAAAATCGCCTTATAAGACAATATACTTTGTAGAGTGGGATTGGGTTGGATTTTTCTTGCAGGATCTTGATTTTGCTTTGACAATCAGATTAATGGATAATGTGCGTGGCTTCTGAGTTCTGCGATTGGTGTGCCATTTGTTTTGCATACTGTATAGAGACGTGGTTCATAATACTAGTTATCCTTTCCTATAAATCAGCTAGAGTCCAGTATTGAAGTCATGAATTTTGATTAAGAAAAACTAGCCAAGTTGTGGTTGCTGGTTCCGGGTTTGCTGTATAGTGATGGTAAATTAGCCCTATATGTTTCAGTGAACAACCATGAGTATACCCCAGTTAAGTGCTGTCATTAGAGAATAATCCACGGTGAAACACTTACACTCCTCTTGCAGTACAGATATTTTCGCAAACATACACAGTTAACGCTTCATATTTATGTATACAAACAATAAGGATAAATTTTAAGATATTTACTTTATCTTCAATTTCACCGGCACATCCAGGAATTTTTCCTTGCAGTGATAGTATCAAACAATACAGAAACACACTCGTCTTGCTGCACTAGAGCTTTGATTTGTACTTGCAGTATGGCCATGTGCGGTAATTGACAGGTGGGTCCGGAGGGTAAATAAGTGAATGAAAGGGGGATAAAATTTGAGTTTCGAGTGTATTGATATTGGAAATGACTGACCACCCATCAGACCAGTGACACCGTCTATAGAATTATTGGTAAATAAACACACAATTCTCTACTTATAAGAATAAGAGGAGCAACTATAGCATCAAAATAATGTAGCAATCAACATAATAAACCAGAAATAATAAGAACAATGCACTAAGATTTTTAACGTGGAAAACTCCTTCAATGTGAAAGATTAAAATTACGGGTCGTCTAGGCAAAAAAAATAGCTTCACTATGATCAAAACAAGTACAAGAGAGTATCAAAAATTGCACAAATCATGCTAACAACAACCTAAACTAACCAATCACCAATTCATAAAATTGAGAATAAAGAAATGTGAAATACCCAAAAAAATAGAGCTACTGTCCGAGACCAGTGCCTCACCCTTCGGACCTTGTCGCAACGATCTAACTGTTCAGAATGAAGAACCAAATATCCAGAACCTACTATCCAAGTTTTAGCTCGATCCAACGATGAACGACTTCACAAACGTCAATGTACAATGACAGCTTAAATCAGAAAAACTAATTCTCTGAACCAAAATAGAACCTCTGTACGAGCTTAATATCTCATACTCTAGGCCATGACTCGATGATCAAACCGCTCAGAATGAAGAACCACCTATCAGGAACCTGTTGTTAAATTTTCAGCTCACTCCAACGATGAACGAAATTGCAAACACTGATCTACGGTCACTGTTCATGACAAAAACATAAAGAAGTGTGATGGCCAAATTCTCTCTTCTCTCACTCTAAGTGGCTGCGATTTTTGTCACATATTAGCACTCAAGCACAACTCTAGTAGACCCCTCTCTATTGTAAATGATTCATAAGTGGAGCCCAAATCCAACAATAACCCCTTTCCAAAGCTTCTTTTTATTTTTGGTGGCTTCTCATACGAAGCTCACCAAATCGCTTCATTAAAAAAGCTTTGGTGTCTCTCTGTCTTTCACTGCACATAATGAAATTTGAGGGGATGAATCTCTGTCCTTCTCTTGCTGTTTGTGTTGATTACTAAACTGGGTTTGATCGTTTCTTTTTGGTTTTTTCTTATATATGGTAAATCTGGGCTTTTGCTAGAAATTGTTTTCTTTGATTATTTTTTTTATATACAAATTTTTGAAGATGAGCTACACAATTTGGTCCTGAAAAAAGTTCAATGCTTATCCTTTAAGGTCTCAATCTCATTAATTATTTTTGTTCCACTTTGGTGGTTTTTTAAAGCTGAGTTTGCTCTGTTTGGTAGGACTCTGTTTCAGATGCTCTTAGGGAGGTTTTAGGGAGAGCACTGCTGCATACAAAAGAGCCAAGAGGAAGGCTCCTATTCGAGAAAGTGAAATCTTGGAAGATGCTTGAAAATTTGCAAATTGAGGACCACTTGATCAACCGCGTGTACATGTATCTTCTTGGTCATCTTAAGTGCATTAGAGGAGTAATCGGTAGGATAAATGTAAGAGGTTGCTATATGAAATGGTGTTTTGTCCTAGTGGTTCTTCTTGATGTAACTTTTAAATAGATTCTGTTTGTAAACTAATGATTTAGTATTTAGGTTGATTTAATACTTGACATTGTTGAACTATTTGAGTTTCAATTAATGGAATTTGTTTTTCTTGTGAATTGTTATGAAAAAATTGCCAAGTGTTGGATCGATAGTATTTGTTTTTTTTTTCTTTTTGCAAATTGCGATTGTGTATTCAATTGATAGATATATTTTTTTAGTCCCTTTTTGTAATCTTTTTGTAAATACAAATTTTTTGCATTGTATTATTATTTTTTTATCAATATGAATTTTCAAAAAATTTTATAACATAATTTTTTGATAGACTTTTTAAAAATATTAATGAGAAAAATCATTTTTAGAGTTAAAAAAAAAAAAGAGATAATTTTTTAAATAATCTATTATGTAGAGTAAAAAATTTGAGGAAGAAGCAATTTTCAAATTTTTTTCCAAGATAATTAATTATTTTAAAAGTAATTAATTATTTAAAAAATAAAATAATTAAATATATTATTAAGTGATAACAGTGTAAAAAATAAATAATAAACTTTCTATTTCTTTTTGTTATAAGTAGAAATATATATTTTTAACTAAAATAATTAATTCTATAAAATATAACAATTGAATAGTATAAGAAAGAGTAAAATTGTAAAAATAGACCACAAATCCCCTAATTTCCTTCCCTCTATATATCATGCACTCATAAACAAATGAATAATCAATCTTCTAAACTCCTTTCTTCCCTCACCTCTCATTCCCCTGCATTGTCTTTCCTTCCCCTTCCCTCCAAACTCCCAATTAAAGCCATAAGTAGCTCTGCTTCAGCAATCATACATCTAACTCTTTCAATTAATGTCCTATTCATCCTCTCTACCAAACCATTTAGCTGATGTGTTTTACGAGATGTCTTTTCATGCCCAATGCCTTGCTGTTTACAATACTCATCAAATGGCCCACAATATTCACCACCATTATCAGTACGAATACATTTAAGCTTCTTACCTGTTTGCCACTCGACCAAAACTTGAAATTCTTTTAACTTCTCCAAGACTAGGTTCTTGGTTTTCAAACCATAAGCCCAAATCTTCCTTGAGTGATCATCAATAAATGTCACAATGTAAAGAACACCACTAAATGACTTTGCCTTCAATAGACCACAAACATCAGAATGTACCAACTCCAAGAAATCTGATTTCCTTGAAGGATTATGCTTCTTGAAAGATAATCTTCTTCGTTTTCCAGCCATGCAATGAGAATAACTCTCCAACTCTGCACTCTTCAAACCAGAAAGTACATCATTTTTAGCCAAACAATTGAGACCTTTTTCACTGATGTGACTAGGCCTTCTATGTCATAATTCAGAAGCTTCTTTACTTTCAACTGCATTCACACTGCCTTTTGCAATTGTGGATTTCATCACATACAAACTTGAAGTCTTCTTTCCTTGAGCCACTACTAAGTTGCCTTTAGTAAGTTTCCATTGACTATTATCAAAGGTACTAACATAACCTCCATCATCAAGCTTTCTGACTGAAATCATGTTCAAGCGGACATCTGGAGCATGTTTAACATCCTTCAACAGAAACTTCATTCCAACATTAGTTTTTAAACAAATATCTCCAATACCAATCACCTTGGCCAAGCCATCATTGCCCATCTTTAGCACTCTATAGTCACCTGAAGTATAAGATATGAAGAACTCCTTCCTTGGCGTGACATGTATTGAGGCAGCATTGTTAATTACCTAATCAGACTCATCAGATACTACATCAATCATATTCTCATAACCTACAATGAGAAGATCATTTGACGTAGCAGTAAAAACACGATCATTATTGTGTTCTTTCTTTTCTTGCTTACCTTTATTCTCCCTTTTCCAAAGAAAGCAATACGTTTGGATGTGCCCTATTTTACATGCAATATTTTTGTACCTTGATCTAGACTTGCTTCTATTTTTACCTCTATCCTTTGTGCCTTTCTTTTTACTTCTCCCCTTATTTTCTGTAACTAACATATTTGAGTGGGATGAAGAACCTTGAGTCTTCCTTCTCACTTCTTTATTCAAGACACTACCTTTGACAAGTTGCATGGTTACCACACCATTAGGAGTAGAATTAGTAAGTGAGATGTGAAATGTCTCTCAAGAGTCTGATAGAGTATTTAGCAACCAAAGCCCTTGAACCTCATCTTCAAACTTGATTCCCATGCCTGACAACTGATCTAAAAATCCTTGAAACTTATTCAAATGATCAGATATTGAAGACCCTTCCTTGTATCTCAGATTCATCAACATATTCAACAAATACCACTTGTTATTCCCAAACTTGGAAGCATATAAGAATTTAATATTTTCCCACATAGTTCTAGCATGAGTCTCATTAGCAATGTGATTATAAACATTATCTTCTACCCATTGCCGAATAAAATCACAAACTTTTTTATGCTCAAATTCTCATTCTTTTTCATCTTTTAACTCTGGTTCTTGTGCAGCAAACACAAGCATATGCAAATTTTTAACAAACAACAAATCTTTTATCTTGTCTTTCCATATATGAGAATTACTACTATTCAAGCACACCATTCTATTTGTATTTGCTTCCACCATTCAAGTAAGCTGCAATCAATAATGCCCAAGAATGAGCTTTGGTACCAAATGTTGGGAAGTAAACACACAATTCCCTACTTGTAAGAGCAAGTGGAGTAACTATAGCAATGAAATAATGCAGCAATCAACACAATAAACCAAAAATAATAGGAACAATGCACCAAGATTTTTAACGTGGAAAACTCCCTCAATGTGAAAGATAAAAACCACGGGTCATCCAGACAAAAGAAATAGCTCTACTATAATCAAAACATGTATAAGAGAGTCTCAAAAATTGCACAAATCGTCATGGAAGAGAAAACTGGACCGGACCGACCGGTTTGACCGGGAATTGGTCACCTGGCTGGTTCGATTAACCCCCCAAAATCGGAGGAAGTCAAAACCAGTCAACAACCATTCAAAATCGGGAAAATCGACGAACCGGATCGAAGCCGTTGAATTTTTTTTTTTTAGTTTCAAACTTAAATACTGATATCGTGTGGCTGTCACAGAGCAAAAATAAAGAAAATGAAACTAAAAAATAGCACTAATAAAGATTGTTGGATTATCCTTTTTCTCTCTCTGTTATTCGCAAGCTGCTCACCAATAAATATTGTTTTTAAATACTTTTATGACCCTGTTGTGAGGCCTAGACTAGAGAAATTTTATATGGATTATATTTATTTTTATAAACCTATGAATATATATATATATATATTTGTTGATTATGTTAATGTTAATGATTTAATATATTTTTTATATTCTAATTAATCATATATCTATATTTAAATATATATTTTATTATATTTCGGTTGAATCCCGGTTGAACCGGTCGGACCTCTAAACTTTTTAACCAGTACCTTGACTGGTTTGATACCTGATTCGGTTTTCTCTTCCTTGCAAATCGTGCAAACAACAACCTAAACCAACCAATCACCAATTCATAAAATTGAGAACAAGGAAATGTGAAATAACCCAAAAAAAGGAGCTACTGTCCGAGACCAATGCCTCACCCTCCGAACCTTGTTTTAACAACCCAACCATTTAGAATGAAGAACTAGGCATCCAGAACCTACTGTCCAAGTTTCAACTTGTTCCAACAGTGAACGACTTCACAAACACTGATTTACAGTGACAGCTTAAACTAGAAAAATTGATTCTTCGAACCAAAATAGAACATTTGTGCAAGCTTAATATCTCACACTTTAAACCTTGTCTTAATGATCCGATCGTTCAGAACGAAGAGCCCCTGTCAGGAAACTGCTATTAAATTTTCACCTTGATCCAACGGTGAATGAAATCGAATACGCCGATATACGATGACTGTTCATGATAGAAAAATGAAGAAGTATAGTGGCCAAATTCTCTCTTCTCTCACTCTATGTGGCTACGATTTTCATCATAAATGAGCACTCAATCACAACCCTAGCAGACCCCTCTCTGTTGCAAATGATTCATAAGTGAACTTGGGTGGTTTTGGGCTTTTCTCCACATAGGAAGGGAGCCCAAACCCAATAAGAACCCCTTTCCAAAGCTTCTATTTTTTTTTTTTTGGTGGCTTCTCATACGAAGCTCACCAAATCGCTTCATCAAAAAAGCTTTGGCATATAACCAATAGAATAAAAACATTTGCATTTAATGCCCCATAACCACTTGAAGAATATATTTGAAAACTTGAAAACATGGTTAATGGTGTGATTAAAGTTAAGGAGATGAATATTTTATGAAAAAGAAATAAAACTTGTTTTGAAGTTCGAGCCAAGTTTTGCTCCACTCGTTTTCCAATTCTCAAGTGTCTCTGAGAGTGAGAAAGAAAGAATAATAACAAAGTAGAATGAATGGTGTTAAGTATATAATTAAATTATACTGCATATCATATAACTTATTATTATTGATTTTGATGAATGACTGGGATGGGTAGAGACTACACATTACATCCAATAGTGATAAAATGTGTGATGTGTATTTATTATGCAATTTAGTTGTATACCAACTATTATTAAAGTAGAACAATCAAAAGAAGAAAAGAAAGGGTATTCATTCGAATCAAACACATGCAAATTCAATTCAACTCAAGGAAGGAGGCTAAGATAGATTCATAGCTATCTTATTTTCTTCTTATTATTTTCTTTTGTGGAATAGATTCTTCTCAATTGCAAGGGTCTAAATATAGCTTACCATCATCAGGTGCGCTCTGGAATTGAATCACCAGTTCGTGAAACAGCTATCATCACAACAAAATTAGCTTCGGGTTACAAATAAAACAAAATGTAGGCATTATATTAATAAAGTCCATGAAATTCAGTATCCCCAATGAGCTCATTGCCGTCAATTTCTCTGCCAGGAAGCAGTCGAGGTCCTCCATGACCACCATCAATTTGGGTGTCATTTGGAGGAAAAGCAGCTTCATATATGAATCGCAGTAAACCTTGGAAAGGTTAATTTGTAGACATCGTAGCAAAGAAAATTGGCCATGATAGTGTTGAAGCTCGATTTCCTGGTGTCAGAGGGATCGTAGACAAGAAAGATGAGGGGCTGTCCGTGGTGGTGGCTCTATGTCTCTAGTGCTGAATGCGTGTGTGTGAGTTTTTTTTTTGGGCGAGGGAGACATAAACGAAACCTATGAAGCACAAGCTAGTACGGACATGGGCACGATAAACACATATATAGATATGGAGATACACAAAACTCAAAAATTTACAGAATTAACATATATATATATATAAAATTCTTTTTTTATTTGTTTTATTATTCTCCTTCTTGGATTGTTTTGGTCGTTCTTGTATATTTTTTTATTTAATTATTGCATCTTTTTTTATTTATCAATCGAAGAATTTTAAAATAAAATGGTCTAACATGATGAATACAATTAAATAATTAGAATTGATTTTGAAATTTATGTTCATATTAAAAAATTTTAAAATAATAAAAAAAAAACCAAATGAGGTGTGTTTGTAACATGTTCAAGTCGTGTCTAGTATATGCAAGGTTAAGAGAACCGACTGACCTACGGCTCGACCGGTTAACCTGAACTGTCGCTCCGGGTCCGAGTCAAAACCGGAGGGTTTCAGAACCGGTCAAAACCGGAAAAACCGGCGAACTAGACTGATTGGACCGATCCGAAACTTTTGAATTTTTTTGTTTGGTTTCAAAGCTTAAATACTGATATTTTATAACAGTCACAGTGCAAAAATGAAAAAAAAAAAGAGTTATATTTATTATATATATGAAAAAATACTAATATTTACGGGCTGCTCATTATAAAATTCGCTAGTCACTAACAAATATTGTTTTCAAATACTTTTGTAACCATATTGCGAGACTGAGACTACAGAAATTTTATATGAATTAGGTTTATAAAATAAATAAATAAATATATATATATATTTGTGTTAATTATGTTAATGTTAATGATTTAATATATTTTTTATGTTCTAATTAATTATACATATATATTTATATATATATTTTATTATATTCCGATTGAACCGGTCAAACTTCTAAACCTTCAACTAAGACTGACTCTGCCTCAATATCTATCCAATTTTTAACCTTGAATATATGTTTAAGGTAAAAAAAAATTATTTTTAAATTGGTTTCATATGAACTTGTTTCCGACCCATTGTGTGGGCGTTTGTCTTCGTGCTTTTTTAGGATGAAACGTTAGAGAGAGGAAGAGTGAGAACGCGGGTGAGGTGAGAAAGAGTGCACAAGATTTTTTATTATTATTATTTTAATCCCAAGGAATTTTTTTATTATCTTCAATTCAGATTATGACAAATAAAATGGTTGATTAGCAAAGTTTAACCATTACATTACATTGACATTGACTTTAAAATATCTTCACTCTCTACGTGGATAGTTCTTGTGGTGCCAAATAAGAGCTTCATACATGAAGCTATTTTGACCGCTTCGTCGTAGTCGTTTTTTTTTTTTTTTCCCAATTAATCCTATGATGTGAAGTGTACTACTCACTCTCACTCTCTTATGAGAGAGAGTGCCACAACTGCCTGTCCCCGCAGTTGGACAAAACTGCCACCGCCAATAATGCCTGGCTTGGCTTGGCTTGTTACTCAAACCAGACAATCCTCTCTCTCTTCTTGCTGCAGGCTCTCACCAACTCTCATAGTTAACAGTTTCATGTATGTGCATCACGGTTTATATCTTCTATCCCAGTTGAGAACTTTCCACCTTTCGTTTCTTACCACATCCCACTCCTTTTTCTCCTTTTGATCACCCCTGATTTAACCCCGACTTACCTCTTTGTTTGTTCTAACCCCCTTCTCTCTCTTTTTATCTCCACTTGCGAGTTGCTCCAAGCACAGCATTTATTGTATATATATTCTACACAAGAGAAAGAGAGTAAGTATCGTAAACAATCAGAAAAGAAAACAAACGAATATATTGCGGGGTGGATATGGGGTCTCGTTCTGCTGCTTCTTGGGGATTACATTTATTGCTATTCCTTTGTTAGTTTCACTATATGGAATGTTGGTCACCCTCGCAGACTTTGCAAGAGAGAGAGAGTTTAAAAGATATACTACTTGGATCACTGCTCAGCTTAGATGGAGAGGCTTCAAGGCCCCCTCAATTCCTGTGTATGTAATTTTGACTTAGTATTACATAATAAGTAATTCCTTGCTTCTCATCCATCCTTCCTTTGCATTAAATGCGTTGCTTTATAAATACTTATATTTGCCCCGGCTTCTCTTTGCCTACATTCCATTTCCGTTCCTCCCATTTTGCTCCAATATTGAGACTCTACCCCAACCCCATTGATGAAGGGATTATATTATTGGCTTCTTTTTGAAACGTTGGGTTGTGAAAGTGAAGTCCAGCTAATGATTCACTTCTTTTTACTGGTCTTGTAGACAACAATTTAATTTTTTTTTTCTTGCAGTTCTCGGGGGAGCATTTGGAAGTAAATTGTTTGAAGGAAGGTTTCGTTGATACAGAGAGCAGCTTCATACTCGAGGAAGATGAACAATCTTTGATATCGTCAAACTTAGAGGATAACATGTCATTCCTGCAGATGCTTCAGGGTGTGGAATCCCCACCATTTTTTCCCTTCAAAGAGCCGAGTTTTCACACATTTTTGAGGCTGCAGCACCTGAAGAAACCATGGGAAGGGATTGCCCACATATCCAGACTGGATACCCAAAGTCAAGCAATAGAGTTTGAGAGTTGTGTCACCCATGACAGGGTGGAGATGCAGTCACCATTGAAGTCAGAAAGCAATGGCCTTCAACACACACATTCTTCAACTTTGTGTGCTGAGAAAGTGGGATACGAGTGCTGTCAAGAGCAGCCCAAGTCAGGTGAAGATTGTTGCAAAGACGCTATTGGAGACTCAGGTGCTGCTGCTTCTGCTTGGGCTAATCCACAGTCATGGCATAAAGGAAGCCCGTGCTCCACACAACCTCGGGTAGCAACCCGGGAACGGAACAAAAAGAGAAAGAGAGCAAAACAAATCAAGAACAAGGAAGATGTTGAGAACCAGCGCATGACCCACATTGCCGTGGAACGCAACAGGCGGCGCCAAATGAATGACCATCTCAGCGTTCTAAAGTCTCTCATGCCCCCTTCCTATATTCAAAGGGTACATTATATTAATCAGATTTAGAAATGGAGCCAACCCCACTTCCTCAAAATCAGTTCTTTTGCTTTATTCATGTTAAAAATCCAACCTTTAGAAGTTGTGTATGTTATAGTTAGTTATATTTGTTGTTGATATGATATCTGAACTCACTGTTTCATGGGATAGGGTGACCATGCATCAATCATTGGGGGTGCAATAGACTTTGTGAAGGAACTGGAACAGCTACTTCAATCCCTTGAGGCACAAAGAAGGATAAGAAAGAACGAAGAGGTTGGTTCCAGTGGGACGCCTGATTATGGAATGAGTTCATCCACTGAAGAACCAAACTGTGGGAATAATGAGGTGAAGGCAGAGAGAAAGTCAGAGGCAGCATCCATAGAGGTCACTGTGATTCAAACCCATGTGAACTTGAAAATCCAGTGCCAAAGCAGACCCGGGCAATTGGTAAAAGCTATAGTTGCATTGGAAGAACTTAGGCTAACTATTCTGCATCTCAACATCACATCCTCAGAGACTTCGGTTCTCTACTCTTTCAATCTCAAGGTATTACTTTGTCTTTTCACTTCTTTATGTGGTCAACTCGATCGCCAAAGTGGAATCAAGTCAGTGTGCACTGTTCTTCTGACTTGCAGCCTAAGCAAAACCTAGCTTCCCTATTTCCAACAGTGTCTATCATTATATAATAATAAAAAAGTTAACTTTGTGGTCAATTACGTTTAGTATATATATTCGTAGTGCTGTGTCATCATTACATTTTTCTTTTCTTTAATGGATTTCGTGGGTGTTGATGCAGATTGAAGAGGACAGTAAGCTAGGCTCAGCATATGAAATTGCAGCGGCGGTTGATCACATATTCAGCTTCATTAATGATATATAAATCTAAAACCCTAAACCCTGAACTCTGAGACGAAGTAAAGGACGAATAAATTAAGCTTTGCTAGATAACAGATGGCAGAATGGCTGGGAAACGGGGAACACAGGGCAATGGATTGTTGTCTCCATATCCCATGTGAGGATGTAGGTAGGGCGGAGAGACACAAGGTACAGGAGGGGAAGGCATATCATATCATATTAGCTGCTGTATTCTTTCTATGTTCATTTTATCTGAATCATAATGTGGTATATTATATATATGCTTGTTTATTTGTTTCTTAGGTGAAGTTAGGGATGGCTTGGATTTAGTGGTTGGTGATGGATGTGATATGGTGGGGATGGGGTATAGTGGGGGCCCAACAGGTCTGAAGGAAAGACCCACTTTGGAGAATTGGGAGTTCTCATAATTACATAGAAGGGAAATAGCTAGGGAATGATGCTCCTCTTTTTATTTTGACTTTGCGTGATGTCCGTATACTATGAAAGGTGTTGCATTGTTATGTGTGTAGTGTGTGTACACTTTCTGCTTGATTCTCTTCGCCCCTTGAGTTCACGGCAGCGTGATTCAATTTGCAGGGCTTCAACATATATAATTGAATAATCAAGCAAATCAAGCAGTGAAGTGACTGCAAAAAACTAACCCCGTTGATGAATAAATTGGATCAAGAACTTGTGTACTTTTCTTTTCATACAAAGTTTTAAAATTGACTCTTGCTAATAGAAAAAAAAATTAGCATTGGGATAATTTTGATAATTTTTAACTTCCATAAAACAAAAGTATTACTATAGTTTGAACAAAAGTTACAATTTGTGACTGTAGTTTAGTGGTAATTAAGTGCTCTTTGTATACCAAAGTTTTTTTTTTTTGTCGAAAAAGACCAAGTTTAAATCTCAGCCAAACCATCTTGTCTTTTTGCCACGAGTTATGATATAGTAACAACTCATCTTATTTTTTTAACTATTTGATATATTTGATATAGTCACATTATAAAAGATTGATTCCTAAGTTATAATTTAAAACTTTTTAAACAAAATAATCAAACATGCTAGTATTAGTTGACATAAGGTGAACGTTGTATACGTAGCCACATTTAATTTCTATGCTATTTTAGAGTGCATTTTCATATTAGTGAATTAAATACTTTATTTGTATAATATAGTTGAAAGCATTCACTATTTTGGTAAGAAACGAATCAAGTGTCAATCATCCTACTTGTATAAATAGATTCCCTTCTGAAACGAGTAAGACGGGTCCTTTCAATTTGAGCCGTTCGTAATGGCATTGTTTTTGGTATCTTCTCCCCCTCTCGGAATTCATGTAAGTGACCAAGATAGTTGAAGTTAAGTAACTGCTACGGGCCATATCAGGTGAGACACAGAATGGCACCCTCCTTGATTCATTGACGGGTATGAAAATTGATTTTTGCGACCCAAAAAAGCTGCTTTCATTCGTTTTCCATTTGCATCAACTCAAGAAAATCCTGGAAACTTTTTGGGTGAAAGCTGTTCGACGAGAAGGCTCTCTGGACATGGGAAAAAGTCAAATTTAAATAATGAAGGGCAATCCCAATTATCTCAATCTCACAACTCATCCCAAAGTCCGAGAGAAAATTTAGGGTCATCACCATATTTGCTCTTTCAAAATTTTTACAAAGGAATATTTTATCCTGCAAGAAAAAAAAAACTTCGTAATTTCTTAAAATTGAAAATAATTAATATATTAGTAATTCTATTAGTTCTTTTATAGTGAACTTATAGAGGTGGCATAATATAATAATGGCGTATCACTAAAAAATTGCATGCAAGTAAAATGATACCATTTTAAAATATATTGTACTTATTTTTATGTCAAAAGTTATGCAAAATAAGTCATTTTAATTTGTAATAAGGATTTAAATGACTCACTTTATGAACTTTAACTATTAAAATTAGTCATTTTAAATTTTATTCTGTTTTATATGACACACACATAACTTAATGTTCTGTTAATGGATCACAATATAATTTTATTAGTATTTAAAGAATTAAATACACACACAAAAATTAATCCATTTTATTATTAAAATATTAAAGAACTAAGGATTTTCTTTAATTTTTAAAGGACTAAATTTTCTTATAAAATTTACTTGAGAAATTACATGTCCGATTTATTCGAAAATCTATATGCAAGAGGATTCTAACATACACCTCAAACCCTACAGATAGATAAGAGAGTGACAAATCTTAACCATTGATAAAATTTTATTTTATTCAATCTCATTTTTAAACTAATATATCAATGATGAAAATTGATGGCACGTTCACGCCCGTCCCTTTTTACAGAGTATTTTAGATAGGCCCTATAAAATTTTGTTTCTCACAAGTACAGCAAGATTGAGAAAGAGGGGAGCAAACAAATACCAAAAAGGCACTCATCCCCATGTGCAATGTGTCAGAGAGACAAATCCACCCTCACCCATCCTTGGCTTTTTCTGCCAAGCCGCAGCTCTAGTCCTATTCAATTTTGGTCCTCGAGTTGGTGCTGTACTCCTTTCCCATTGTTGCTGCCTTGCTGCTCACCTTTTTGCTTCCTTGGTTTCCTTTTTCTGTTGTGTCTCCAAGGTGTGCAACGTCTGCCCCAGTTGAGCACTCAGCATGCGCCATAAGTTTAAGCCCACTTCTTCACTCTTTTCTTCTAACTCTTCTAACTCATGATTACCACCTTTGCTTCTACTTTCCATAATACATATGATGTGGTTAAAAAAATTAATTACTCGTTTAATCTAAATCATATATGTTATGATACTTACCCAACTTGGGATCGACTCAAAAAGACATGCTCATGACATCCCTTGCTTCAATAACATGGTAAATGACCAAAAAATCACGATTTTTAGTACATAATTGAGCATTTTCCAGACTTTCTTTGTGGATTATCGAACGTGTATGTCAAGGGAGAGTTTACATGCACAATGTCAACTGCTAAAGAAATTTTCATTATTTTTTCTTTTTATTGAATAAGTTTTCCGTAATTGAATTTCGACCACCTTTATGCGTCAATATCCACAGCTAGTACATGAGTGCGTGAGATACTTAAGAAGCTCAAATATCTTATAGTTTTTGAAAGAAAAAAAAAATGGAATACACGTTTTCTAAGCGCCAAAAGAATTTTTTTTTGGGTGCTTTTGACGTACGACAATTATTAATAAAAATTTATAATAAGTACTTTATTGTTTGTTATATTTTCATAAATAAAAATATGGTTTATTTATTTTCTTTATTATTTTATGTGCATATTACATATAATAATAAATGTTTCCCTAGTTGATTATTAATATCATGATATGTGACTAATATAAGATTAATTGATAATTATGAGATAATTATGTGTATGTTACAAAATTAAGCTTATGCATATTTGTTAGAGAATAAGATACTTAATAGATTTGTTATGAGATCACTGCATGAATTAATATCATAAGTGATTCTTATAATAGTCATGTCAATAAATCCTAATACATGAGTTTACATAGTTTCCTACATAAAGAATATTTTTTTTGACATAATCAAACATTATATTTAACCGGATAATTATAATGATTGAGGTCGAATATAATGCAATTTATGGAAAGGATAGTGACTAAACAAGATGAGATTTATCGCTCTTTTTGAGAAAGATATTTATTGATCCCCTTAATAAGTGAGATTGAGCATATGCATGCTTGTGCTCAAAAGAACTAAATGAGTTATAGGTGTTATTTGATTTATTAGTCTACTTAGAGATCAAGAAATTATATTTGAATAATATAAGAATGACATCGCTCATACCTAATGTTTAAATTAAATATCGTGTGACAAAAGGATTATGCCATATTCTATTGGTTAAGTTAATATGAACTTTTAATTCACTAATACTTGGGCAAGTCATAACATCTTGCTAGGAACCACTTATGACTTATAGGTGTGACAACAGTACTGGGCCTACTGCCAACATGATGTAAACATAGTATTAGGTGGCACACTAAGAATGCAATGACCAGATTGTTGTTGATTAAGAATTCAAATTTTTTATATATGGACATATATGAGATATACTATTTGCATGTTAAAATTGTGATTCTATTTTATATTATAAAATAGAGTAAACACCCAAGTTAGTCCTTGATGATTTCAGCGTCGGACTAATTGGTTCTTAACAAGTGAAAGTGTCAACTTGGTCCCTAACAATGTCAAAAGTCGGACACTCAGTGATCCTTGGATGAAAAACTAGTGATAATTTCATTACCAGACATATTGGTCCCAAACGTCCTTCATCCCCCATCCATTTCCTTCATTCATTCTCTTTACCACCACCATAACCATCACCATCATCCCTGCCATAGCACTATATTTTCCTTTCAACAAGTAGAAAAAAAATAAAGAAAAACACTATCAAATCTAAATGACCACAACCACCATCACCACAGCCACCATCATCCCCTACACAACCCCACATCATCACCATCATCAACACCCATCACATCAACCTTCACCACGATTATCACAAATTCATCTAGACAATCAAGCCATTGTTTCACTATTCTCAACTCCATCATTGCACATCCATAACCTAAACGAAGCAACCAGAGGCATGATTTTGTTGGAAAGAAGTGGAATATTTTCCTAGCATATACCTGCAAGTTGAACAAGGTTCCATGGCAATAATAATGGGAATTTGTTGTTATTCTATAATGAAGCCAAAAACAGAACACCCATCACTAAAACCACATCCTCCTCCTCCTCCTCTGCCCCTGGTCGGATCTTCACCGCATGAAGCTCTTCCCATGGCACCAGTGGTTGGTGGCGCTAATGGTGGTGGTGGTGGTGAGGTTTCGTTCCAAAAGAGGTTGGGTAGTTGGTGGTTATGTTAGGGTGGTGGTGGTGGGACATTCCTTCAAGGGTTCAAGTTTGAGGAGTATGAGAAATGGGGTTAAGATTTTGGGAGTGGTGGCAGATAAGGCATTTTTGGTGGTAGTCGCTAGGACGGGATTTCCAGGGGAAAGAGAGTGGTGATGGTGGTAAGGATGAAGAAGGTAAAGGATGAAAGAGGATGAGAGTTTTTTTTTTTAAAATAACATTAGGGACTAATATGTCTAGTAATGAAATTGTCACTAGTTTTTTGTTCAGGAACCACTGAAGTGTCCAATTTTTGATATAGTCAGGGACCGAGTTGACACTTTTCACTTGTTAAGGGCCAACTTGTCCAACACTGAAATTATTAGGGATTAATTTGGGGGTTTACTCTATAAAATAATATAAATTTGAAATTTGATGATAAATATATCAGATATTGTGGAATCAGATTTAAAAAAGGACCTGTTTTTAGATTCTCAAAGATATTTTTTTAAAAATAAATATCCTTTTATAATTAGTTAAGAATGTGCATCTCTTTATAAATAATAGAGATAGGGATTTTGATTTTAGAGTGTGTGACATAACTTTAGAAATCGAGAACAAATTAGAGGAAACCCTACAATTGTGATTTAGGTCACACTAAACTAGCGCTCAATAACCATTCGTGTGTGGATACTAATAGAGGACGGTATTTCTTCAAGCAATGCCTACAATCCAAGCATGAGAGGATGTAGTTCTGTAGAGTACACTTTCAAGTACATAGTTCGATCCCTATCTTTGAACTGATCGAATTGCATAGATCCAGTTTGAATTTAAAAAAAAAATTTAAAATTCTGCTATGTAACTTGTACCATACGATTGCATAAAAACCCAATATCAAGGAATGAAATTAAGAAAATAAAAAAAAAAAGTCATAATATTAGAGAAATTTGAGTGTATTTATAAAATTATCTTTATTACTTAATTAATTTCCATTTACTCTATTTCCACGGCTACTTTTTGGCCCTTTTATACTATTCTCTCTCGTTCGTTTATTTTATATAGAATAACTAGAAAAATAATTGATATTATTTTAAAATGACAGTTATTTTGGGGCAAATAAAATTTTAAAGGTGGACAGTTATATGGGACTAGAGGTACAACTTTAAAATTTGTAATTTAATATTTAAAAGTCAAATGATCATTAATTAATTATTTTATTTAAATCACTGGATTAAGAATATATTGGATTGTGATTAATAATTTGGTTTGAGTTGAATTAATAAAGTCATCGTGCATGAGTCATGACATTCTTCATATTGGACCACGTCCACGTTTAATTTGTCTGTAGCTTGTATATGGAATTTTGACCTGCATAATGATTTTGGGGTGTTCGGTGGTGCATGCCTTTACCTGGGTAGGATATATAGTGATCAAAGTCAAAACGGTAAAAAATTATGTGAGTTTTATGGTGGAATATTGATTTATCATAGATTCTCTATTATTAATAATTATATCAAATTATTCAACAAAAACAATAATAATCCAATGATTAATGATAAAAAGTTCACAAAAGAATATAAAGTCTACTTTATAATTTGTCTAAAAATTAACTCATCTTTTGAATTAAAAATAAGGTGAGTTGTGAGTAATGTGGTGAGACTCGTATATATTTGGTGTACCATGGAGTGGGCACTTGACCACTCTTACAAATGTGGCAACTCAAAAATTAAATGTAGTTAAATGGCTATTATTATTTTATTAATACACTAGATCTAGTCAAAGTTACATATCTTCCCCACACTATTTTTTTCTCTTTCTCTTTGATTCATCTTCGTCCTCTCTATTTCAGTCGCCGTACATGGCCTTGCTGGTGTCATCGTCGAGGTCGAGACCATTTTCGTTGCCAACGTTGCCCACAACACGTAACCCATGCATTTGCTCATTGGTGAAGGAGCAGAGATATCGCAGTCCAAATTTGCCTATATGGTGGTGACTAAGTGGAGGTGTCTCTGCCATGCACCCCTTCCTTGAGCCCATTGTCCTTGGTCTCTCAGTCTTTGTAAGAAACAAGTAAATTTTCAATACTTTAGATAATCTTCATAGATTCATCCAATTTCAATCTCAGAACATTGCCTATTAACCTGTACGTGGTTCTTGTTTGTTGTGCAGAATGCATTACATGAAAGAGGAAGTGAACAAGATCTAAGTTTTGCCCAGAACTTAGTACCC
Source organism: Dalbergia cultrata (assembly GCA_031216105.1). Taxonomy (NCBI): domain Eukaryota; kingdom Viridiplantae; phylum Streptophyta; class Magnoliopsida; order Fabales; family Fabaceae; genus Dalbergia; species Dalbergia cultrata. The sequence goes on along the minus strand of CM062353.1, from coordinate 3,735,777 downwards.
GCTCCCCATAAGCTTTGCCACACTTTTTTTAAAGGTATATTTGTGAGTTAGAATTGTGGAGGAGAGGGAATGTGAAGGAAGAATTTGTAGTATAACTTTACACTGCAAACTCTTCATTCCCCTCTCCTCCCCTCTCCTCCAAAATTTCAACTCCCAAACATATCCACAACTGAGGTGAGATTAATGGCGATTGATGGCAGATGAAGAAAAATGGCAGCCTGAGGATAGTATGATAGAAGGAAGAATTATTTGAGGACGTTTTAGTTATTTGGATAGGATGGGTCCATGATAGGCCTCTTATAAAAGCCCTATGCTAAAACGCGCCTAAAAATAAATATTAGAGGAAAGAAAACAAGAAAGAAGAAAATAGCGTAATAGCGCGGCATTTAACCTAGGCCTCCTTGTCATAGGACCAAAATAGAGCATGCATTGAGAGCTATTAGATTAAGGGTTTTGCTATTTTAACACCTAATATTGTCAGACACCCCACTCATAATACACATGGGTCCTACCACTTACTTTTTTCTCAACTTATTCTCTCTCCATTACTTCTCTCACATTATATGGGATCCACATGAGTGTCATGTGGGTGTTAAAACATCATTTCCCATTAGATTAATGTGGTTTACGAGGATATGTCAGGATACTAAGTGACTATTTGGTTTATGCATTTCCTGTTTTTATTTTCACTGAAAACAGGAAACAACACTGAAAATAAGTTTGGTTTAATCTTTGTAAAAATATTTTCAAAAAATATTTTCAAAAAAGATGAAAATTTGAAAACATCAGATCCTCATTTTCAGCATTTCATTTGTTAAGCACTGAAAATATTTTCAATCGAAAATGCGATGGCATGAGAGTAAATATGAGGAAATAGTCTTATGTTCACTTAACTGAACCGCGTTCGAACATGCCCATTGAGAAATCAATATCCCTTTCTTGAATTTTCAATGCCTTACCATGGACACCGCACCTCTTCTTTTATTGTTGTCTCGCTGACGCTGAGAACTATACTGGCTACAATGAAGTGTACATCACATTTCCTTATCCATGACATTTTGGAAGCTCCTCATTTTTTTGTTTAGTTTTTTATCGATAGAAAACATCACAAAGCCAATAAGCCAACTGACACACTAGTGTAGCTATTGTGTTCTTTTTTAAAATAAGCCAACAAGCCACAAAGCCAATAAGCCAATTATATTTGATGAAATTTTTATTGTTTACTCTTTTTAAAAGTTTAATAGATTTATTTGTATCATTTATGTCATTTTTTATTGAGAATATGTTTCCTTTGATTACACCTACATTTTGAAACAAAAGTGAGAAATTTATTTGATTCTTAGTATTAATGTTTTATAGAGTTATTCATCATTTTTATAAATGCTTTTAGTGAGTCAATGCAAATCAAATATATGCCATTTTATTAGGATTTAATTTGTATGCTCTAATAATGTAAAATTTTTCACATTTTTATCAAATCAAATTCTTTCATTTTCATTTATATGACTTTTGAAGTAATGAAAAAGAGAGTTACTAAAGCTTGTTGATGTGACAAAATGTGATTAGATGATAGTGTAAACAATTTTATGCTGACGATGCATTAAATTTAAACTCATTTTATTATCTTAAATTTGATTTTAAGAATTACATTTTAAAAACAAACAAATCAAATATATTTTTATTGTTTTAACTTTTTGAAAACATATTTTGAAATCATACAAACCAAACATATTTTCATTGTTTTCATTTTCTAAAAATATGATATGTTTTTATAAATCAAACGCATTTTCTAATTTTAAAAATCTGAAAATGAAAATATTTTTCAAAAAATAAAAACAGGAAATGAAAATAGAACATATTTTCTCAAACCAAACTTGCTCTAAACTTGTAAATGGCTAACCTGGGAAACATGAAATATTTCAGATTCTAAAGCGACTCCTTGTATTGTTTGATATTAATAGTTGGGTTCACCATTTTGTTTTTCTAAAACCACCCCTTGCTGCCAGTGTTCTGTTTCTTTTAAGAGTGATGCTTGTTGGTACGAATGAAGTTTCGTATTTGTGCTGGGAATATGCTTATGGCTATTCAAGGAGATATTGTGGGAATTAATTGAGGAGAGAGAAAATACAGTTTACAATTAAAATGCAAAACAATTACAATATAAATATTTTTTGCACAACGTTTCACGAAAAAACATTTGCGCTATTTAGCATTTTTGTTCTTTTAAAAATGGAAATTTTATTGTATTGAATACAATATTTTAATATAATCATATTAAGAGAATATATCATATAAGAAAAGTAGTTTATTGTGAAAATAAGATGAGTGAATCTTGATTAATGGATCTTATATGAATGATCAAGATTAATATATAAAGTCATATGACTTTTTTAAATAAGTATTTGAACATTAATTATATGAATTAACTTTCAATCCTGACAATTCATGTATGGTTGCACAATCTAGGTTTACTTCTTTCACTTTCTTAATAAACTACTTTTCTGACTCTCATAATAAACTACTTCTCTCATGTGAAATGCTCTCATCATATTAACTACAATTTAAATGTGGCTAGTTTTGGTTTTGCTTTTGCTTACATATACTCCCTTAGTTCATAAATAATTATCCATTTAAAAATTTTAGGTAATAGTTATTAGTTTTTTTATAATTATACCCCTTATTAACTTATTTTCTTTTTCCTATTAAATACACTTATTTTCTTTTTCCTATTAAATACACTATTAGTGGGAAGTAGCAAGAGTAATATTATAAAGTACATATAACTTTTATTAACTTTGAGGCATTATCAATCATTTTCTTTATTTCTGTGCATATTTAAAATTGAACAGTTACTTACGAATGGAAGGAATAGTAAAATTAATGAATAAGTCATTGGGAATGGGCTTAGAGGCATGCCGGAAGCCTATGCTAGATTTACTCCTTTCAATAATTTTTAATGTATATGAAATCTCATCAATCTAATTGTTAAATCTAAAGTTCTCATTAGGTAGATAAAATATATTAAATTTCATATAATTTAAAAATCATTTAATAGTTTATCATGTCACTTATTTTAATAGATATATATTTTTGAGAATACAAGTAAATATTAATAATTAAAATATATGCCTATTGTTTTCTAATTTTATTAAGTTTGATATATTTAATCATTAAATTAATATAACTTAATTCAATGATTGTATCGATTAAATTCAAGTTCTATAATGAGTTATAACATGAAGTGAGTGTGCAAGACTTACTCTTAAAGTAGATGAATTTTATATACATATGAATATAATAATAATATAATATATTATGAAAAAGTCTTTTCAAGCTTTGTTTTAGGCCAAAACAAGTCCTATTTATAGCGTAGCATTTTGAAGGATGCTATTCAGCTCAAGAAGGGCTTTTCCATTTCCTTAGGATTAAGAGAGGTTTCAATGTGGTTTGGTAATTAGTTCCATAGGAAGAAGCTAGCGGACATGGTGAACTTTGTGCATATTTCTAATTTGGACTTACAAATATGTGACATGTAGACTGGAGATTCCTAGCAGTTTAGCAGACTCTATACGTAGATTCCTTTAGACGCTCATCAGGTGTTCCTACAACATTGATATATCATTACATGATCGAATGATATGTAGACAAATTGTACACATTCAATATATTAAAATTAAATTCTTTTTTAATAATATAAAAAAGAAAATATGTTTAAAAAATAAATGAAAATCTTTTAATATTACATCCAAATATAGATTAATTTGGTTATCAAACTTGCACATGTGAACTTGGTTGTGCCATTGAACATGTACAATAATACTCAAAGCTTGACACTTAGCAAATTGGATAATCAAAATTTGATGCAAATTTTAGAAGTAAAATTCTTTACTATTGTGTGACAAATGGTATCCATTAAATTAATTATCCAATTTCTATATATAGATTAAAATTATTATAATTATTCATAATTAATATAATAAGAGGAATAGAGTGTAATTTTTGAAAGAAAAAAAAGAATAAAGTGTATTATAGCCACACTTCAACCATAATTTGTGTTATTTACTCAAATTTTTCAATTGATTAGCGGCCTAAATTTTGTTCTTCAACAGGAACGATGTTATAAGAGGATGAAAATCTTCGGTTCTCAAACTATGTCTCCTTTCCTATCCCGCCAATTATGTGTTACTATGTAAAGATAATATTATATATTTGATAACTATTTTAAACTTTTAAATGTCTTTTAATTTTTATCACCTATATGGTAATCTATGTTACATAGTTACGGGTACGGTATCTATATTGAGTACAGATATAGTACATGACATGAAAATTTTTCAAAAATTGAAATACGGGTACATGAAAACATATTATATAAAAATATAGAATTATAACTAATAAAATAATTATATCATAAACTAAATAATTTTTTATGATGTTCAAGTAAAAATATATTAAAAAAATATGAGATTTGAAGGGATAAAATAATAGTTTAATTTATTTAATTATAAAATTTAATATTTTATAAGGATTAATTTGTATTTAAATAATATTTACTTATTAAAATTGTTGATTAACAAATACTCAAAGTACCCAACAAGTATCGATACCAGATACGTACTGGTTACATGTATGTCAGTCATATTAGAGTACCTATGTTTTAGAGATAGTAATTTATAATTGGTAAGACTAGAATGAGACATAATTTAGGGATAGAAATTTTTTATTTATTATGAAAAGGTTACTTTTTTTCAAGGAGAATTTTTTTTTCGCTTCCAATGCCGAATGACCTTGTCCTTAACCACAATTGCATCGTCGATCTTCCGTTTTCAATCGTGCAAGACATTATTCGATCAGTTCTCCAAGTTCCTAAAGCCCTTATATTGTGCAAGTGATAGAATATTTTAGTGGCGTATAATTTGAAATTTTCAAACTTTTTAGGTCGAAAACATAAACTCGCAAAACATTCTATATCCAGTTTAAAATGAGGGG
>CM062353.1:3005500-3042644 GCA_031216105.1 Dalbergia cultrata | reverse complement strand
TCTCTTTTGGTTCATTTGATGCTGCTGAGTAGGAAGGTGGTCAGTCCCTCAACTCTCCGACCAGCAGTGACTTTTGGGTCACCATTTGTGTTCTGTGGAGGCCAAAAACTACTCGACGAGCTAGGCCTAGATGAGAGCCATGTTCACTGCGTAATGATGCATAGAGATATCGTCCCCAGAGCCTTCTCCTGCAATTATCCTAACCATGTATCTGTAGTCTTGAAGCGCTTAAACAGCACATTTCGGTCACATCCTTGTCTCATAAAAAAGGTAAGCATTACTTCTATTGCTTTCTGCATGGTCTTATTGGAAAGAAATCATACACTCATAATGAACTTAATAGCATATTGAATCTAAATTATGAAGGACAACCATCAGATTTTATTGACCATTCCTTTTCTTTTTTCGGATTTTTCAGAAGCTATTGTACTCCCCATTAGGTAAAATATTTATTCTACAACCCGATGAGAGGACATCTCCTCCACATCCTTTGCTCCCTACAGGAAGTGCCTTTTATGCCTTGGACAATGCAAGATGCGGATACTCTCCAAGTGTTCTTAGAACCTTTCTCAACCAACCACACCCCATTGAGACACTAAGTGATCCAACAGCATACGGTTCAGACGGCACAATTCTAAGAGACCACGATTCCAGCAACTATCTTAAAGCTGTCAATGGTGTCTTACGACAACATTCGAAGAATCTTCTTCGCAGAGTAAGGAAGCAGAGGATTAATGAACTGTGGCCACTGCTAACTACACCATCTCCACACTCGTGGAATCATGATCGGAACTTGGAGAGTGGCAACATAATGGCAAAGGAGATAGCAACAGGCGTCTAAAGCCTTTCTTGCAAGCTTACAACTTATAACGGATTCTCATAAAATTATATCATGGATTGGAAATAATTAGTGTAGAACATCATCTAATGTACAAACTAGACATCCAACTAGTGTCTGCATCCTGCATCCATCCATTACACTATCTTTGTCTAACACTGTAAAAAATCAATAATTCCAACAGAAAACACAATAAGAAATTTATGTTGATTTTTCATGCCTCTTTGGCGTATGAGAGCAAGAGAACACTGGATGGCATGAAAATCATCCGAAATCATACTATAGCCTAGAGCAATGTGGCCTGTAAAGTGAATCCAAACTCAAGGAAATTGCCTCACATGATGAGGACAACATAATTTTCTACCATTTAACTTATCAGCAAAAATTGAAAAACAAAATTACAGATATGATTAGATGTATAGTACAGATATCTCACTAAATAGTTGCCAACGAGGCAGTGATTTAATTTTGTGCAATATTCCGATTAAGAATAGCCATGCAGCGATACAAATATCATAAGGATATGTTTGTAAGTTGAGAATTTGGAGAGGAGGAGAGGGGAAGGAAGGGTTTGTAATGTACAGTTATACTACAAATATTTCCTTTCCCTTCCCTCTGAAATCCCAACTCACAACATACTCTAATCGAAGGCAAATTATAAAAAACAATTACCAAAACAATAACTTAGAATGACTTTATACGCATTTTTATAACCATGAAGCAATCTTGTTATTCCTCTACAGACTCGTAAGGTCAATATCAAAAAGAAGCTAGTAGTGGCAGAAAATATTGTCCTTTTTTTTTCGGATAGAATTGATGGTAGAAATATTCAACCTTTTCCTCATGGGCATCTCAACATCTCTGACACCAGCACAACATTTTCTGGTTGAAGTCTAGCAAAATCTAAAACGATGACGGTAAAGTTCGTTGCACAATAAGAATTGTACAGTAAAGGTTGATCCATTCAAAACTAGATTAGTATCAAGTTGAGATACATTGCAAGAAGAACCACAACATGTACAATTAATGTGCTTTTAAATGAAAATATGTAAATTCCTCTCACTACTAGACACTCTGGGATTTATTAGCCAGCGAAATACAACAGCGTGAATAAGACCTAATCCCACTGCACAAACCTCCTGTTGTTTTCAACTCATTACATAGTGTTACACTTCTAACACGCAAGTACGTAACAAAATTCAAAGGGGAACAAAGAGGATACCATCCACAACGCAAAGAGATCTATGAATTGTATTGAGTGAGATTATTTATCCTCAGCCATCTTCCTCCGTATCTCATGAGCAACATTAAAAATGCCAAGTGTTGGTTGGTTGCAGACAAAACACTTCTTATTCTTTGCATGATGCTGTAAATAAAAACAGCAGAATGTTAGACGTGATTAAATGAAAAGAAATTAAGCATTACTACCTTAGACAAGTCACAAATCAAAGGCGTACATCCTCGTGCTTAAGCACAAAACACAAGCTTACAAGAATACTACATAGTATTCCACTGATTACATGTCTGATAAATTTAAAACTGTTTCAAAGCTGAATCATTAATTTTATTGAAACTGCAATGCAATTGAACCAGAATAAGTAACGTAAACTGTTAACTGCAAATATTGAATCCCATACTCAAAACACTCAAAACTGTAATCCATAGCCACAAAGTAATAAAATACAATAAAGAAATTCAAACTTCATCTTTTTTCTGCATCTTTTTTCTGCATTAGCTCTGTATGCTTAAATGTTGCCAATTGAAAATATATTGCAAGAAGTTTAAGGCTATACCTTCAACGCACAATGCTCGCAGAAGTAGTGCTTGCACTTGGTTACAACAGGATCCACAAAAGGCTTCCTACAAATGAAACATGCAAATGGTAATGAATCATCATCATCTTCATCAGTCAAATCAGCACCTTCCTCATCGGCATCATCACCTGCAGCCAATCTCATCTTCCTTGCTTTCTCAGCTTCTTCCCATTCCTTCTCCAACTGCCATCCAGACTTGTAATCCCCTCGATCATGCATAAATTTACACGCATCACCATACCCGCAGTAACCAGTCTCCTTGTAATCCTTACATATATCAGGCTGATAATCAAATCTTGCTGAAACTCTTATATGAGCCGAAGCCCTTAGAGGACCATGTGCCCCACCAGCTTTTTCACTAGCAATTGTTTGCTCTCTGCGAAAGCCAGCCTTGTAATCTTTGTAACTATTAATGCCCTTATACAATTTTCCATCCTCAGAACCTGCGGCTTTTCCCTTAAAACTCTCTGCTGCTTGCTTAAGAGCTCTCTCACGGATAGCACGAGCATCTCTCGAAAAATCAGTCTCCGTCTCTAGAATCGCCGTTGCTTTGCTATCATGTTGAACTTGAACCTCTTTCGAAGACTCAAACTGAAAGACAGGTTTACCGGATTCTTCACTAGGTTCAGCAGAAGCAGAGCTTTTCGAGGAGCCAGTGGAAAAATACAACTTATTGTCAGACTTTGAAGTCTTCTTCTGAGTATGTAACAAAGAGTTTTCATTCTTTGAATCCTCATCATCATCATCATCATTATCAATTGCACGTTTCCTTATATTCTTCTTATTAACTGGTTTCCTGAAGAAACTACACACTGGCAACACACAAAAATATAGTAAGGAAAAAAGAATTAAAGGTCGTAACAAGAGCAAATGTAGATAATACAACACCCAACAAGCGGGGTTAGGGTAACAGCTGAATAAACCACATATACCTTGCTCTGTTTGCTGGTTTTCAGCAGGTTTTGCAACTTCATCAGAATCCGCCATACTTAGAGTTCAACTTGTACAGCTGTCACAACTGTCCTGCAATGAGAAACAACTGATTTTGAAAAAGAAAAAAAAAGGATCAGGGAATTGCCAGTTCCACGCACCAAATCTATTTAAATATGAAAGGCAATCTGCAAAAACAAGTCAAATCCAAAAGTGCATTTAAAATAGAGGTGTCAAATGGGTCAACCCACCTCTATTTGGCCTAGCTCCACATGAGCCAGGGCCAAAAAGCCCATGTGGGCCATGGCCAACCCATGAGCTAACCTACTTATAAAAATTTAAAACTTCATTAATGCTTAAAATGAGCTGGCCCCCTGGGTTGGCCAACCGATGGGCTAGCCCCAACCAATCTATAAGTTAACCTCAGTCCATATGGGCTAGCCCACAAAAAAAATTTCAGATTTTGATTTTTTTTTTTAAATGAATTAGAGAAGCATTAGACTACGTACACAGATAATGCAAAATGCAAAATTTAAATACAAATAAAAAAAAGTTTAATATTGTCAAATAATTTCTAATGTCTATTAAAAAAATCAAAAGAAACCATAAGTCCATTATAACACAATTATTACAGAATTTCGATAAACTCTTAAAGTCTAACAACTAAAAATCAAACTACTTCATCTTCTTGACGCATAACTAATGTTTTATCCCCAAGAGTTTTGCAATCATCTTCATCTGAAATAAGGACTAGATTAGAAACAATTAAAAGATCATGTTGCATCACAACACTAGGGTTCAAATATTTGGCCCATTCATTGATCGTCTCATACTCAACAAAGTTAAAAGGAAGATCATGTTTGATTATAGCTTGTCCAAGTAGATCACGATGAGTCTTTTGATTAATCTTAATCATACTAGATTTCCCCTCTTGATAAGTCAACATTTCAACCCTATTGACATTTGCATTAGCGATGGTTTTGCAACTTGCTACATGACAACTTAAATGGGAAGTTCCTTAATTATTCTTAGTCTTAGGATTTTTCCTGACTACATGGCTGCGACCACAGTAATTACACACAGCTCTTACTATACCATCCTTATCTATCACATTCCTCGTAAAAAATCCTCAAATGCCTAAGGTTTCTTTGTTGGATGACTCAGCACTGCCAGATACTCCAGTAGGAGTTTCACAAACATCTTTGTCGTCCACAATCACAAGATTGTTCACAGACTCCATAATAATATACCTTTCATAAATTCCTAAACATTGAGACAAACATAATTTCATGAACAAACACATACAAACAAGAATAGAATATGCACAAAAATAACATACCATATCCTCACCTCCAGATCTCCCAATCAACAAGGCATGGCCCCATCCCATTCAAGAAGAAACTCTCTCTTTTTTGGTTAATGCTTGTTCTTTAAATCTAAAATTTTGTGCTTGACGAAATTTCGGCAGCATTTCCCTTTGGTCTCCAAGTACACAACTTGAATGTGGTGAGATTTACCACGAACAAGTATGCACCTAGAGAACAAAAGAAAATGCAGAGACCGAAATTTTGCCAAATATAAAATTTTAGATTTAAAGAATAAACATTAACCAACTAAATAGAAAATTTCTTCCCAAATTGTAAAAAATGTACACATGCTCACTATATTGAATTTCAAACGGGAATCTAAGGTTTCACTCAAAATAATATACAATAACAGAAAAAAGAGGATCATTGCATAACAATCAATAAATATTCAAGCTTCCCAGAACTAGTTTTGTACTTTTTGTTCATTCACAAAACTTCAACCAGAAAATTTAACAAAGAAGAACAAATAATTTTTTATAGGGAAAAAAAATAAAGGAAAAGCTCGTATGTGTCTAGAATTAAAGTAGATACCCTGCTCATTGAGCATTGGTGATGTACTTATATGTGGCACATCAACAAAGAAATTAGGAATTTTAAAATAGGATATGTTTTTAAGGAAAAAATGAAGGTGAAGATGAATTCCACTGTATTCTAACGTGATAGGTCATCAGCAATACTGTATGATTTCATCATTACGTTAAAGGGTTAAACTTTGGCTTTGTGGTTATGGGGTGAAGAAATGGAAAAAGGCAACCTAAATGTTTTATCTTGTTGGTTATGAACAGAACAGATGGTTTCCTTTCACATGGAAGATGACTGGGGCTAGTTAGAAGTGGTACAAAAGTGTGATAAGCTCTGTCAAGCTTCTTAGTCAAAATAAACAACTATGGTTATAGATGCTCTATGTAGAGTTTACTTTGTTTCTATGGCAATCAGAAAAATGCAGCTTGAAGATTCAAAATAAACAACTGTGGTGATAGATGCTCTATGTAGAGTTTACCTTTGTTTCTATGGCAATCAGAAAAATACAGCTTGAAGATTCAAAATTACTTGTATAGGATGGTCCTGTCCTGAAGAGAGCTCAGGCTGTTCCTAAATTAAGGAGAGATAGCAACTCAAGCTCAAGTAACAATGTGAAGAAAATTCCTGTTAAGAACAGGTTGGAACGATGGAAAGCAACAGGAGTTATAGCATTGTCTGAATGCAACTTGGACATAATAAACTGTTTATGGTTTTTGTTATAGTCTTTTCGTTTTAAATAGATTAATTTATGAAATAGCAGTAGGATTAGTTGGGATTATAGGATTTGCACATTGCACAACAGTAGCTTCACAGCTGCAAAATGAGGAACAGCCAGTTGATGTTTCTGCAGCTTCACTGCTTCAAAATGAGATTCAGTCATCGAATGTGAGTTGGCTCCACATTCTTCCACACGCAGTTTGGGAGAGGGTGGTCACAACATGTAGTTAAGCTTAAAGATTATGGATTTATGACCTTGTATCTAAACTGTACCTCACTCACTAGATATTTATTTGCCAAGACATTATTTGAATCTTTAACCATTGCCATGCTCTTAAAATTTCAATGACAGTCTTTATCAATTAATGAGTTCCAAATCTCTCACTGCTAGCAGCTGCATTTGGAGAATTTTCTTTTCTGGTTTATACCTTCCATTAGTACTTCATGTTTTACTCTCTAGATATTTCACTTTTCTGGTTTATAGCTTCTCTGCATACGTATTAAATTTAATTCTAGATTGTGTTTGAAACTCTGGCAAAAGCTAACAGATTTATATAGTTTCTGAGAACATATATCGCTTGTCTACCAATATTAAACTCTCAACAAATATCAAATTAATACATTTTAACTAATTACATATAAAACTAACAGAAACATGTACCAAATCATGTCACAACAAACTGTTTGCACCTCATAGCATATTAGCATTTCTACCAATAACAAAGGTTAAGAAATGGGAATCTCTGTTTAGTGTTTACTCACTGAAGAATTGAAGATAGGACAATAGGACAAGAAGTCTCCCTGTTCCTCAAATAGAAATCCAATGCCAGATTAAACAATGAGGAGGCACGCTCACCTATAAAACCAACACAAAATTGAAATAAATTAAATTGAAAGCAATTGGTTGAGAGCTGTAAATATAAAATCCCCTAATCAAATGTCAAAAACTATATACTCACGCTTGCTTCTAAGTGAGAGCTGTAATAAGCATATAAGCATATTATTATTATGACCACTATAGTCGAATTTTGTACTGTATCTAAAACAGGCAAGACACAAATAATGCAGATTTCATAAGAATAGTATTTAGAAGTTTCAAATGACCCTGTCAATTTTCAGAACTTCAGATTATTCATGCCAAAGACTATCATGACAGTGGAGGCTGGAATTTTATGGAAAATTAAAGCATTGCCATAGAATGAAACATGAAGCAAAAGCTTTAACATTCCACTAGCAATTCCCTGTCCTCCCAAAAAGAAGGAACCTAAAGAGAAAGGCTAAACTCTATAAACCAATTCTGAAAAAAGCAGATCCTCACCCTTTATTACGATTCCTCATTAAGTAACTTCAATGACAAATCCTAATAACTAATAAAAAAGGGCTAAACCAATATACAACAAATGACCAATCGTTCTTACTCTATAAATAAAACTCAGCAATAACAAGACTAAGAATATTACCGAAATTGTAAGTTAAAGACAAAGCTTCAGGAAACATGAAAAGCTCGATAATCTAATCTAAGACAGTAGCCAGCAATGACACGAAGCTATCGAGAGAACAAACACTTCGTATCCGAAAAGAAATCAGAAGCAGCTGGAGGAGGATCGCTTGAGAGAGAGCGCCTCGCCGTCGTCGGTGATCGCTGCAGAGGGTGGTGGCTACGGAGGAGGAACAGGAGGAGGAGATGATGGAACTTCTCTTTCCCCGGTGGGTGAGTTAGGGTTTGTGACCAGATTCGGTCGTGGAAATGGGCCACATTTTCTTTTTCATCATTATATGGGCTCACATTGGGCTAGGCTCTTTTGTTTTTACATTAAAGTAAGTGGGTTCAGTTCAGACCAAAAAAATTATCCGGTCCAAATTAGTGCTTTGTGGTTAGGAAGGTGGGCTGGACCTTTCTGGTTTCTTCTATCTCTCTCTCGCACCAAACATTCCAATGTTCCGGAGAAAACGCCACGAAGTTGACCAAAAAAAAAAGAAGATGAGTTAAATACGTCTTTAGTCCTCACGACGAGTTATTTTGATTTTGGTTCTTCTAAAATTTTTGCTTTGATTTTGGTCTTCCTTGTTTCATTGTTATGTTTTGCTCCTTTGATATATATATATATAAGAATCAAAAGTAGTATATTCTTAAGATATTTATGAGAACAAAAATGAGATTTTCAATATTTCTAACAACTAAACATATATTCTAACATACTTATAAGTACCACAATTTAAAACAACAGGGACCAAAAAAAAAAAAGAAAAAAAGACCAAAACTAAATTAAAAATTCTAGAGTAAGAAAAACTAAAACAACTTGTATTTATGGGGATCACAAACATATTTAAATTAGAAAAAAAATATTTCAAAAAACCCATTTTGACTCACCCAAAGAAGCCAGATATTGACAAAAAAAAAAAAAAGGCCATTTTCGATTCGTACATGTTGTTTCTTTAAACAAAGTTTCTTTCACTAAAAAAAATTAATAAAAATTATGAAAATGATTAAGGAAAAAGTTAGTCATTAAATACTTATTAGCCTTTAAAGTGAAACTCCAAAGAATATGACCGATGTTGCTCGAACACCTAATAAATGAGTGTTTTATTTTATTATCATTGAATGAATGTCATTGCTCTAATATAATTCACCATCCAAGCTCTGCATATCGTTCTTTTGGTAGCAAAATGCGGACGCACATTGAACAAAGGAGATGGAAGGTGACACGTTGTGGTCCTCGCCAATTATTTCCCTGAAAAAAGTCTAGCCAAGGCAGGCTTCCGGTAGCGGTCAAAATGCAAATGGGCACTCTCTGTTGGCACCAACAATTGATGTGTATCCACTCAACTTTTAACGATCTATCGGAGGATTGGATCTTGTATTAATTTATGGTTACCAAGTTGTCTCAGCCATGTGCACCCAAAAATTTTCGTGGCATCAATCAAATTGTTTGTCCTTTTAAGGCACCCATAGATGTATGTCCTCTCTGTTGCTTATGAACAGGCCAGAGCAAAGCGATCAACCCTGTTCAATATCATGTATATCACTACGAATTTTTGTGACTAGGATGGCAACTCGTTCATCTTTCGCAATTTGGCCTTTAATTTTCTGCGAATTGAAATTAATGCCTGTTTTTTATGTTGCAACCATTTGGTATGCGAATTTCTAAGTTATATTGGACAAAAGTAAAAACATAAACCCCATGTAGGAAGACGACCATATTGTTACGGTCTGAAAGTCTCAACCCCACAGACCTAGTTCAACTTGAAGTTTAAGATATTAGAACCAAATACCATCTCTAAACTTCTAACATATATATCTAATTTGAGTTGTTAGCACTCGAAGCTAATTAAGTTAACAAACCTAGTGTTAATCAAATAGGTACTCTATCCTTTTCACTTGGTCTATCTAAAAAAATTAAAAAAACACATAGATTAAGAAAATAATGGATGTATCTCAATAACGATAAAAAGATGAATGGATGATTCATATTATTCCCATTAAAATATAAATTTATATAATTATAATATTTTAAAAAAACAAATGCAATTAGTTATATTAGGAATAGTATTGGAAATAGAAAAAATAATACTTCTTGGCATAAGAAATAACCAAATATTTTGTAAAAACAAAAAAAAAGAAGAAGGAATGACGGAGTGAAAAAGAGGGAGTAAAACCTAGAGAATGCAACCACACCATATGTGCCTTAATTTGATTATGATATTACCAAAGGTTATGAATTACTGTGATCTTACCATCACACGTCCACGTTATCCAAAATTAACGAAACATTCTATTGAGAAACTGTTAACTCCATTTATAGTTTAAGTGGCTCAGAACCAGTACTTATCGAATATAACTGGTCAAGTCTCATGAAATTTATACTTTTATTTGTTCTGTTCTGAGAAGATAGAGACACTGTGACCTGTGGGAAACTTGGAAAGCAGTGAACTGAATTCAGTCAGGCCAAACATGTTGAAAGTATATATTCATAGGTGAAATCATATAACATTGACAAGGCATATGAGGCACAATCGATAAACATACGTTTTACGTAGTTCAAAATTCAAATATCTATTCACCACCATTCCCTTACCTCACTCGCCCATTTTCATCCTTTATACCATTAACCGATGAATATTTCATGTAACATCTCATAAATGTATGGATGTTTGTGTGTTTGATTTGTACATAATAGTGGGGAAAACGTTTTAATATATAAATTTTATTTGTAATTTTATACAATACTTTGTTCAAGAGAAATTTTCCTCCATTTTTTATTTTCCCCTAAACCAAACATATCCTAAAAGGGAAATTTTTTGTGACTAGGACTGTTTATTTCGTGATATATTTAATTATTTCTGTAAATAATTAGTTAGGAATGATGTATTCTTATATTTGTTATAAGTTTTACAAAATTTTCCCTGAATATTAATTATTCCACGAAAAAATATTTTTCTATAATTTAGTGAAATTTCATTCTCAAGTTGAAGGGTGGGGAAAAAAATTCTCATGACTAGGGAATCACAATTATTAAGCACAATTACTAAATTATCCCTCAATTATTTGACTTTTTCTTTTTTTATGATTGTGTTAAGGATATTTTGAAAATTATAACATATTTTCTTAAAAATATAGATTACAAAACAAATAAATTTTAAATTTATTTTCAAAAATCTTAATAAATAATCTCATGAATATTTAATGTCAAACAAATACTTTTTTAATAATTGATAAGAATCTAATTTCAAATCTTGAAATAAACACCCTCTTACATCATTAGAATGATAACGGCAAGGATTTGTTTTCCTTTTATTGTATACTTATTTTGATTTTGATTCTCAGGGAGTCATCTTGTATTGTTCCTGCGTCTGGATATTATAAGCTTTGTGTCAGTTACACAATTTAAGCAATCGAATTTTCAACCATTCCTTGTTCTTAATTGTCGATAAATGTACTGGTTGGAAAAGGGTTTTTTTTTTCCCTCTTTTACGGAAAGATTATCTGAAATGCACCTATACCAGCATATTATTTATTTGCTCTATAAAAAATATAGTATATATAAGAACAATGTTATATGATTATTTAAAAATGTGAACATTTCTCACATTGATACAATGAACAGACTATTGTGAAACATTTAAGAATTGTAATTTCTAGGAAAAAACTGTCGTCACTCTCATCCACCATTCTTTTAGTTAACTTTTCTAAAATACCCCTTTCTATTCTCTTTCATAATTAACTTAATAGGTTATCAATACTTCTAATTTTGTTAAAACTCAATATTATCAATAACCTTCGAAAAGAAAACTTCTTTGAAAACATTTCATTATTTTTGCTTCGGTAGTTTTTTTTAGTTAAAAAAATAAATTACTTTTAATATATGTATATGATAATTCATGTGACAATATGTTATCAAATATTAGTATTTTTTTTGTATTTTAATAGTGCATAATAATTAATTGATGCAAATAGGGATAATATTGAAATGAGTTAATTAATGTTGTATTGAAATTATAAAGTGATATACCTAGCAGAGTTGGTAGCTAACTTGACCTTTTAAACATCTAGTTAAGAGTTTAATTTCTAGCGATGATGTGTATAGAGAGAGTCTCTTAACTAAAGGCAAATCTCATGTTTGTGAACTCTACATATCGATGGGATTAATCACACTATTTTTGACAATTGATATTCTATGTTTAACTAAAAAAAAAGTGACGATTGTTTTGAAAAAAATAAAGAGAACCCTAAAAAGAATAGTGTCCAAAAAAAATTTGGTGTTTTCAATGTGTTGACATTGGATTATATATATGTTTTGAAAATAAAATTATTGCATAATTTATGATGTGTAACAAAATCTAAATGACAAAGATAGACAAGTGAGAATACAAGGGAGGGAAAAAACGGTTAATATTTATCTATGTTCACAAGAAAAATGTTAGATTTTCTAAGACCCGGTAAACATTGTTCATGAAGTCGTGATTTTAATTAACTCATAGTAGGCAAAAAATTAACAGCGAACCCAAAAAATGATAGTAGCAATAAGCGGTGACAAAGACATACTTAATAAATAATAATACAAGACATGCATATAATTTGTATAAGTTTTTAATTCTCTATTGGCTAATATTATATTGTTATTTTATAATATTAATATATAGAAACAAATTTCATTAAATATATAAAGTTTATATAATTAAAAATTATTAAATAGACATGTGATAACAAGATTTTCCTAACCAATTAAATTTTATTAATGTTTTTTCTTTATTTTTGTTATTAAAAAACTAGGGGTACTTGATATGTTAATTTAGATATGTTTACCTTAAGAAAACTTTAAATACCATAATTCAATATATAAGTTTAGATATTTATATTATTCAGCGTTCCTAGGATCTAGTTGAAGAACGGACCCATGGTCTTCTTGGTTCGAATACTAGTAGAGGAAGGGAAATATTTATATTAAAATTTATTTGTAAGTACTTACACAATCTATTGATTATATAAAAATTTGAAAATGAAATTAACAATAAGGTTTAAAAAAAAGTAAATATTAACCAAATAATAGTATTAATAAGTTTAGATAAATTATAATTATCGATAACAAAAAATAATATTAACTTTATTAATTTAAGTAAAAGGGTATTTTAGAGACAAATAAATAAAAGTTATTAATATGGGAGTGATGATAGGCATTTAGGTAGCATTTGTTTTGTGTCCCAGGAAGGACAGAGACAGAAATACAGGACCAGTGGAGACGGAGACCAAAAAAATATTATCCCTGTATTATGTTTGGTTGTGACAGAGACAAAAAAAATATTGGCCGTTGACCACCATAGACCGACGTTGATCAGCCATTGACCATTGACTTCGGCGATTGACTAACAGTGGTAAGTGGTCAAATCACTATCCCCACTTTTTAAATGTACAAAAATACAGAAAATTTTTGTCTCTGGAATTAAAAAATTTTCTATCCCTATACCCTGTCCCCATCACCAAACATAATATAGGAACAGTGCGTTCTTGTATTTGTGTCCCAGGACACAAAACAAACACCACCTTAGGAGTGCCCAGATTTCTATAGTTTCAAATAAGTGTACAATTTTAATTACGCACATACATTAAAAAATTATTAAAAATATCTTGATTGTAGATAAATTTAATTAATTGTATAAAATTATGCTTACTAATATTTTTTCCTCATACTCTCTCTTTCCATTTATTCTTTCTGTCATGAACTGACTTGGGAACTTGACTGGCACGTGAGGAATATCATCTCCATATAAGCATCGTGACCTCTGAGTCTCTCTAAATGCTTCATTTATCATAATATAATACTTAAAATATGATCTCTTCAAAATATTAACATTTTCTCTACTTAAAACATAAAATTTTATTTCATAAACTGAAAATATTTAATAATTCAAGCTTTGAAAACATCTTAACCAAATCCACTGATCTATAAATCATAATTGTTTCAACACATAGTATTACTTAAATCTGAAAATCTTGACAGTTAAAAACTAAATTACAAATATGTCTGTAGTTCATTACATAAAGCTCTAACTACGGTTTAAATTTCAATGATATACTTAATCTCTAAAAGTTCTATAATATATCAAAATACATGCCGCAATCATAAACCATTTGATATTCACATGCATAACTATATAGAAAATATATCTCTGTATTTATAAATTTATAGAAAAGCATCTCTAAATTCTTACTCTAACGAGAAATCAATTTCCATACATATACATAATAACTCTTAAATCAAATATTTTCTTAAAAGTATTAATAATTCCTGAAAACATAATAACGGTACTCTATTAGAGAAACATAGACCTCTAGTTATGCATTGCATAACAAAACATTCTTTAGCTATGCATGTCAACCATGACATAATAAATTTTATGATCTCTAGGATCCCTCAAGGATCCAAATCGGACATATCACTAGTTTCCATTATGCTCTATGAGATTGCTTCTAGGGACAACTTGGTACCAAGGTTAACAATCATTTTTTCCAATCGTTACTTCACTGTTTGGTTTTTTATAGCTACCGTCTCTAAATCATAAAAACTAATTATTTCCCTAAAACTCTGCTCGAGACTCTTTTCTGGGTTTAAAACTCTATCATGTAATTACTCTGCTCTTGATATCACAAAATCTCTATATATATATATATATTATTTAAATATGAAAGCTCTTGAAACTCTGAAAGCTCTGGACTCATGTAACTTTAACAATATGACTTTAGCATAATTGTGATTGTGAAATCATACCCAAGAGACCACCCACTTGCAAGAATTTCGATTTCAAGCCCATAGAATATGTATCTGGCAATTGCTACGAATTATACTTAATTTCATGCTTCTAAGTATCATAAAAACAGAATTTCTAAAATCTCATTTCTCAAACTAATATCTTTTCATAACTTAAATAACTCTAATATCATATTTTGAAACGGAAAAAGTCATAATCATAAAATCTCTGGCATGCAACACCTCAGTCCATGAAACTAAGACATACTCTATTTGACATTCTTATCAAAATACCTTAAACGATACTCTAAAATCATATTTTGAAATCTCAAGTCTTGAATCATAAAGACATCATAAACTCTTAAAACATGTTTGACAAAATAGAAACTTATTAAATCATATATTCTTGTAATAAATCGCTTAGAGTTACACATAAAACATTTTCATAACATACAATCTATCAATCATGATCCAATGGTTTTCTGAATTTCATTTTCATACTATATATTCAAAATCATTTTCTTTACCATTGCTTACAAAATCATATATATTCATACTTTCATCTCTAATATCATATTTAAGAATCATCATGCATAAAACATATTTATAATGATTGAAAATAGGGTCATGAGTTTAAACTCACTCACCGTTTAGAGATGGGAGTATGTGGCACCACCAACTTG
This sequence comes from Dalbergia cultrata, assembly GCA_031216105.1. Taxonomy (NCBI): domain Eukaryota; kingdom Viridiplantae; phylum Streptophyta; class Magnoliopsida; order Fabales; family Fabaceae; genus Dalbergia; species Dalbergia cultrata. Next base: position 3,027,530 of record CM062353.1, on the reverse strand, counting down.
ACCTTGAGAGCTTAGAATGACACCAACTGCCATAGAGCAATATAAACTCATGATCAAATCCTAATCACTTCTAGATAACTCTAAAACAACTCTAACAACATTGGGGGAGCACCCCTACTTGATAACAGTAGAGACAAATAACAACTCATATTCTAGGATATGAAATGAAGAAGAAGGGAATGATAAAAACCAATAAGAATCTTACCTTTTATCTCTTGGAAAGGGATTGATTGATGATAGATTAGGAGAAGAAGAGAGAAAGAGGGTTTGGGATGAAGATTTTCGAAAATAGGTGGAAGGGAAGCCCAATCTGGCCTTATAATGAGGGAAATGGGGTTCATTAAGCGGAAAAGTGTCGTTTGACATTGTTCCTGTTATAATAGTCCAGGCTACCTTATGAATTGACGACTGTCCCCACAAACTAACACGGATCTTTTCAACATACTTTATCCTCACTCATATACTTCCTATGAAAACTTTCCATGAGGTCACCCATCGTAAAATTTCCCCAAGTCAAGCACGCTTAACGGTGAAATTCTTTAGTAATAGTCTACCGAAAAGAAGATGCATCTTGTTGATATAGGTAGTACCAATCAATTCATATAAGTCATCCTTGACTATATAGTCCCATACCTATACAGTCTCAGGACCCCTCTCATTTTTTTGTGTTTAATAAGTTCATTCATGCACCCCTCCATTTCGAAGCCTGCCAAGAGCTGCTTTTTGTCCATGCCTTATTGGACCACACCATATTGGATAGGTACTACTTTGATACTATTTATAATAGCCCAGGCTGCTGTCACGACCCGATTTAGGCACGTGACCGGCATGTGAGAAATCTTATTCCCACGTAAGCCTCGTGACCTGGATTTCTATAAATGCACAGTATATTCTGAAATAATTTAATCATAAAATCCGTTCCACATACAAATTCCTTGCCTTTAAAACATATAGCCAGTATTCTTTAAAACTGTAGTCTTATATTCTCTGCTCTGAATTCTATTCTCATAATATCATCAAGTATCATAAAAGTTTATAATATACATAATCTCTATGATAAAGTCTTATAATACAGTCCATAAAAACATTATATATGCAAACTACATATTATGCACTATGGTCTGGGATCCTGCCTGCATCTACACTGAAGCATGCTACTCTATACACAAGGGCTTCACTTATGTGAAGCTTACCAGCTGATACTCTAATGTTACTGCTGAGAGAATGGATGAGGAAAGTCTGCAGCAGCTACTTTATCTGTAAAATGAAATAAAGCAGCGGGGTGAGTTTTGTAATCAAAACTCAATGAGTGAATCTCCACCTATAATCCCCTTTCATGGGACATCAAAGAAGCAAAGCATGAAATCATAATAATATTAATAATGCTCTAAAATCTTACATAATCAAATATACATATACATATATACATACTAGTCATTTTTTCCAACTAAAGACAATTTTCCTCTATTCACATTCATATCCAAAGCCATATCAGCTTATCATTTAGTAACTATCAAAGAAACAATAATCTCTATTTCTGTTCTGTTTACTCTCTATCTCTATTCTGTTTAATTCTCTATCTCTGTTCTATTTCAGGCTTTGTCTCTCGTAAATCAAGTCCCTCGTGGACTAAGTCTCTAAACTGCCCCTCGTGGGCTATGTTTAATAGTTTCACGTAGTTTCGTAGTTTCTCTGAATAAGTTGTCCCCCGTGGACTAAGTTTCATAATTGCCCCTCGTGGGCTAAGTTTCATGGTTTCTCGTTGTTTGATCGTTTCTCTGCGTAAATTTGCCCCTCGTGGGTCATTTTCTCTTGTGAGCTCTGAATCTATCTGATTCTAACAGTCTGACCTTAGCATAACTGCAGCTATGAAATCGTGTTTAAAGGATCACCAACTTAAAGGCACTATGATTTCAAGCCATAGAATATATTGCTGGCAGTTGTTATGAGTATACAACTCTAACAATCTGACTTTAGCATAACCATGACTATGAAATCATGCCTAAGAGGTTACCCTTTTTGCAGACATTTATGATCTCATATATCCTCAAAATATGTATCCGTCAACTGTTCTGAATCTCATGAAGATTCAAGCTCTAAAACTCATTTCTGTTTAATTCTCTAACCATATCTTAAATCATCACACTTTACATAGATAGGATTCTCAACATCATAATCACAATTCCATTCTCTTCCCTAAATAGCATTTCTAGACATATAACTATATCATACGCATAAATCAATTCCAGAATCCATTCAACCAACTATAAAAGTCTTTAACAATACATATATATCATCACTTCTATCTAAAACCAGTTCAACAATAATGGTCCCATGAGTTTTATGAAAAACATATTTCATGCTTTAAAATCAAAGTTTCTAAAACATATAAACCATCAGCAACTCAAATTCTTGTACAGTAACCTCTAAAATCAAATAGTAAATCGTGTTTTTAATGAAAATAACTCTAATGCATAACATAGAGACTACAAGTGTGAACCCACTCACCTGGAGGGGTGAACAATGAAGGAATAGCACCAACAGGGATTCTAAGAAACAGAACTGATAGCAGTATTTGATACAGAAGCCATAGGACTCTAGATCAATCTCTTACACCTCTAAATATCCAAGAATTCCTCTCTAATATACTAGAAGACTTCTCTCATTGAGAAGCATAAAGAACCATCCAAATAACAAAGAGGGAATGGAGAATAGAGAGAGAAATCAAGAGAATAACATACCTTAAAGCCTTAGGAATGAAGGATTGAAGTTAGAATTGAGAGAAATGGAAGAAAATGGGATTAGGAGGGTGGAGAGAGGTTAGGGAACGAGGTTTCTGGCGTCTTGGGGTGGATGGGTCGAGTTTTGGCAATTGTGTAGGTTCTGGACCCCGAACAGGGGATTTTATGTGTTCTGTTGAGCACTGCAACGCTCACCAGAGAGTGCAAAAATTGCCCCTAAACCGCCTTACTATTCACTCGACCGCTGCAGCACTAAGAGTACTACAGCGCTCACCATAATGATTTAAAATTTCATAAAATTCATTTAAAAATCACACTTTAACTTTTTTTTTTAATTCACAGCATTTTCTAATTCTATTATTTAAAATTGGGGTATTACAGCTGCCTTATGGATTGACAACTTTCCCAACAAACCAACTCAGGTCTTTTCAACTTGCTTTGTCTTCACTTACACATTTTTTGGGAAAACTTCGTAGGAGGTCACCCATCTCAAAATTTCTCCAATTCAAGCACTCTTAACCTTGGAGTTCTTTAGTGATGGCCATAAAAAAGAATATGTATCTTGTCGATATAAGTAGTATCAATCAATTCATATATGCAATCCTTAACAATATAGTCCCATATCTACACAATCTTAGAATCTCTCTCATTCAGGTGTGTAATCGGTTCATTCATATACCTTCTTGCACCGACAATCACTCTTCGCTCTCATCGACCCTTGGCATTATATGCCCACTAGCTTCCATTTGGTTCGTCCTCGAACCATACCATATTGGGAGATGTGTTGTTTTGATACCATTAGAAGCAGCCTAGACTACTTTATGAATTGATGACTGTTCTCACAAACCAACACGGGTCTTTTCAGCTTACTTTGTCCTCACTCACACGCTTCCTGGGAAAACTCCTCAGGAGGTCACCCATTACAAAATTTCTCCAAGTCAAACATACTTAACTGTGGATTTCTTTAGTGTTAGGCTACCAAAAAGAAGATGCATCTTGTTAGTATAGGTAGTACCAATTAATTCATATAAGTCATCTTTAACTGTATAGTCTCATACCTACATAATCTTAGGATCCCTCTTATTCTGGTATGTAATTGGTTCATTCATGTACCCCTCCACTTAGAGATTTGCCAGGAACTGCTCCTTATCCGTGCCTTATTGCACCATCAATCATTCCCCACTTTCTTCAGTCTCGCACACTATATAATAGAACCACTTCCTTGTGATCAAAAGTCTCGACAATTATTCCGAGGAGAAAAATAAGTGAAAGAATGATTTTTAATGAATTTTATGAAACCCTTAAATATTTCGCTTTTAGCCCACAAGTTTATAAAATCCTAAGAATTCTCATATTTAAATTAAAACCCAAAAATTGGATTTTGATTTGCTGGGATTTTAATTTTTTTGATATTTTATTTGAATCCAAATGGGGGACATTTCCTCATTTATATTCATGTTTTAAAATTAATAGAGAATAAAATAAATAATGACATTAACTTAAATAAAAAAATATAAATAAGTGAGTATATAGACAACATAGCTCAATACACACCAACACTTGAATTATAGCATGAAAATATGAGAAAAATCACTCTGGAGAGCACTGCAGCGCTCAATGGCCCTGAAATAGTAAGGCGCTGCTAGTAAGAAAGATCATGTGTTCTAGTGAGTACTATAAGTTCAAAATTTTAATAAAAACTCCATTTCGATGTACAAGCCATTAAAATATAACCCTTCACCCCAAAAACTCGAGAACCTCGTTCATCCCAAAAACTCAAGAACCTTCACTTTCCAACCTATTTTCATCACCAAATCTCTATTTTCTTCCATTTCTTTCAATTTTAACTTCAATCCTTCATTCCTAAGCCTTTAAAGTATGTTGTTCTCTTAGTTTTAATTTATTTTCTTTAATTTCTCCTTGTTTTGGGTTGGTTTCCATGTTTATAAAGGTAGAGAGTTCTTCCTCCATTTTAGGGATAAAATGGAGTTATCTAGATATTCTAGAAGCTAATTTAAGATTATATTACTTTCATGGCGGATACTGGTGCCATATCTGTTCCAAGAAACCCTGTCAGTATTGAACTTTCAACTTCTACCATTTCAGGTGAGTGGGTTCGCATCTATATTCTATGTTAATTATTATATCTATTTTCACCTAAAACATGAGATTATCTATGATTTTAGAGTTTGTTTTGTGAACTACTGAGATTTATGTGAAATACTATGCTGTGAACTATTGGTTTGGATAAGAAAACATGTTTTTTCAAAACCATGGGACATCGACTGTTAAAGCTGAGTTTTGTGTAACTGCACTATAAATTTAATTGTTTAGAGCTAATTTTGTAATCATATGATTTTGGTACTGCATATTGTTATATAAAGAGAGATTTTGAATCCTAAGGTAGAAGACTTTATGATTGCTAAAGAAAAATGTACAATTTCTAGTTAAGCTGGTAGTAACTATAGAAAAACAGGTTGTGTGTTAACGGCAACTAATTCCTTAACTTTAGTACCAAGTAGTCCGAAGCCAGAGATAATGGAGAATTTATTGTCATGCTAGGAATGGTGATACACAACATCCAAATGTGACTAGGGATTTATATTCAGAGTTTTGTTACGTCACTAACATTGTGCGTAACCAGAGCAAAGATTACTGTTTCTCTATTAGAGTACTGTTAAGTCGGTTTATAGAAAGCTAAGATTTGATTATGTAATTTTATCATGAGATACCTTGGTATGATATTATTAGTACTATTATTCTAGTGTTGTATATTTTTTCTTGACGTCCCATATAGGGGATTCTAGGTGAGAACTCACTTATTGGGTTTTGGTTACAAAACTCACCATTATGTTCTTTCTTATATTTTACAGATATAGCAACTGCTGCAGATACTTCCACTCTATCTACCTCCCAACAGTGTTAGATTTCAGTTGTTGAGCTTATTATGTGAGGTGTCTAACATTTTGCTCTAGATGTGTTCCAGTGTAATACAGCCGGGATATCATAATGTAGAGCAGTTACATTTTGCATAGTCTTGTATATTATAATAATATTTTGGACTATATAATTTATGCTTTTCATAGACACTTTGTATAAAAAGGACTCTATGCATATTTCCTGATATTATAATCGCAACCTTTGAAACAGACTATAAGATCTTAGTTTTATGATTATGATTTAAAAAATAGGTGATTTGAATGGAAGAAAAGGACTGCATTCTATTAATTTTCATGGCTCAAATATGCATGTAGAGATGATATAGGTCTTAAGACTTACGTGAAATTAAGATTTCACATGTGTCGATCACATGTCTAAATCGGATTGTGACATAGAGGCTTATTAGATTATAAAATATTTAAAAAAATGTTTATTCTTAAATAAGCTATAATACTGCTAAATATATTAAAAATATATTTTATGATAAACAAACACTTGAGCTAGTTAAAAAATATATTTTCAAATAGATTACAATATTTCTATTATCATTATACTTTTAAATAATAATAATAATAATATAAGTAGGCCAATCTGTTAGGTTTTATAAGCTATTTTTATAATCTGGAGTCTGACTTGATTAGCTAAAATTTTTTTTTTGAAAAATCTTAACTTATTTACTAAATAGGTCAAATTTAACCAAGTTAAATGTAGATTAGGTCAAAGATTTTTTATAATTGATCTGACCTACTTCCAGCTATATTTTCTAGATCAAATAACTACTCCAGTATTATATTAAATTGAATATGAATTTTTAAAAAAGGACATGAAAATTACCATTGGATGGGCATTGTAGTCAATATAGACAAGAAAGGCGCCAATCGACTAGCAAAGAAAACAACATTAGCGGGAATTTTTGAAAGGCGTTCCTTTCCTCAGATATTTTTTATGGCAAAATTCCATGCCATTAACGGTCACACCTTGGCCACGTTCCACGGATAGTTTCACGCCATATATCATCATTCATACGAATGTCGGTTGTGGTGATGGACATCAGTCATCAGAGCAACCTTCAGTCTCATTGATTAGTGTGCACAAGTTAACAAAAAAATGGTACATTAGTTGCTCTACCATTGGTCATACTTTTGCTTTTCTTTTTACTGTACACCAAACAGATGTTATTTATTGGTTTATTTATTTTACACGTAAATATATTTACGAAAATAAGTAATAATAATTATATAAAAATATTTATATTAACTCATATAATCTGCTATTTTGATCAAGATTTTTTTCTCTTTATATATATCTATAGCAATTTGATAATACTATCATGCCCAAGTCAATTTTTTATTTTTTAAAATTTGAGATAACAATGTATATTTTATAAATAGATAATATGATAGTAATATCTCTTCGAAGATTGTATTTACTTATAAATAATATAGAGTTGTCTAAAGTAAGTTTATATTGTCATACAATTAAAATATTTTATTTAAATAACTTCTTAAATAGTAAATATAAAAGTCAACTGTTATGATTAATTTAATAATATAATAATCTTTCTATCTTTATATCCTTTACGCTATTGGTACATATAAATAAAATCCAATAATGTATACATTTTTTTTTTACATAATCTTTCTATCTCTCTATTATATATAGGTTTTAATTAGAAAACACTAATAGTATAAAAAATTTACATATTTATTCAATCATGTAATGATATATTAATTAATATGGTTATTTTCAACTCTCATTATTTAAAAAGTCATACAAAAGTAGAGATTTAATTGGACGACAGTATAAAACTATTTTATATTGTCAATACATTACCATTAAAGTCTTATATATAAGTTGCATTCGATGTATTCATATGCATTAGTGCAAAATGAATGTGGATTAATTACAACTGTAGAACAAAATCCACGATATCATAACAAATTGAAACCATATGATTATATTTCTTTGCACCATAAACACCCGCCTAATTTATTGAACCGACTCTTTCATGAACTCTTTGCCAATAGTTCTAAGAATAATAAAACAAATCCAAACACTCAGTTCATTGCAATTGAAGCACAACTTCCTATATACACGAAACAGCTTTAAAAAAAAATTAAAACACAAAATATAATTTGGAAGATGAAAAGAAGAAAAGGAAAATAACCAAGATAGTGCGTTTGTTGTATATGCCATTGAGAAAGGGGCAAGGGTGAGCTCGTTGGTGAAATCACGTTGCAAATTGAGATACTCAATAAATACTACCATCAAATGATAACAATATGTATATGAAATTACTAATAATATATTCAAATCACATGATGAAAAATAATTAAATATTACTAACATACAAAATAAGTATTGTGGGTAGTGGTTGTTCCCATGTTAAGATTGTCCCAATTGAATGTGAGCTTATAACACTTCTTCATTTCTTGATAGCTAAGCATGTTATTAAGTCAATTTTTTTTATAGTGTGTAATTAAGGAAATTGAATTAGAATCGCAAAAACTATCACAACGGCAAAAGTGGAAAAAAATTTCTCAATTTATATTTTTAACTATATTAACAATTATTTTTTCAATATTGTAGGAACAATAATGGAAAGAAAAGTTGAACATCAAACCCAAAAAATTTCCTTTATTATATTGTAATTATTATGAAACCAAAATAATATTAAGGAATTTGATTTAATTAAGCAAAGGTTGTGAGAAAATTAAAAATAAATTAGTATATTTAGTATTAGTGAGCATTGAGCCATGGGGCTTACGACGGAGTCTTTAATTCCGTCACGTGTCAGCGCACGCGTGACTCGTGAGCGGCTCCGGAGTCACGAGCCATAATCCATCCAAGCAGTCGCAAAGGTCGATGGCTAAAAGGCTGAATTGCAAACATTGGAATCGTATGGTTTTCTTCTAGATAACATTATTTTACAAAGAACTGATTTTTGTTTAAGATTAAGGTTAAGAACAAGTTCAGAAAAATTAATATTTTCAGCTTTTATTGTAACCTTTTTTAAAATTAAATTGGCATATTAAAAAAGTATTATCGATATGCTTCTTACAAAAATTAAAACCTAATTAAAATCATTTTCAATTTGTCTAATCCCATTTTTTGAACTTAATCAAGTGATTATCAGTTGAGTTTTGTTGTCTTATAAAAATAATATTTTCTATCTTTGAAAAAACTGAATAATATTTAATCTTCTCAAACATTTATGATAATTTAATAAAAATGCTAAGTTTTTTCAAAATTGTTTGATGAGAGTTAACATTTTTTCTTGCTTATTTCTACTATAAAATTAATCTCTACATTTGCAGATGAGCTTTGCGGTATTTTTGTTGAGTAGAAATAGGAAGTTGCTTGGGGATCCAAGTTGTTTATTTCTGAAGTCCTGATTGTGGGTCCAAACTTCCAATACGATTGGTAACAACTAACATGCTTTTTTAAAATATTATAAAAAATTATATCAAAATAAGTCGCTGAGTTTATTGTGTTGTAAATTAGATATTGTGTTCGTTAAGCCACATTATTTTTAATATTAAAATAATGTATAAGTTTTTGAAAACTAAAAAATAATTATCAAGTAGTTACAAAAAACAATTATCAATGGAACTAACAAATAAGTAACCAACAAATAATATAAGGGTTGTGGGAATAAAAATTTGAACATCAAATGGATAGTTATCAAGGGAAATCCCTTTCATTATATGTTGTATAGATATGTATATATATACAGAGATAAATTTTTATAATTTGACTGCAATGCAATTCATTTAATTTATTGAAATATTGGACCTAATTTTTCTCTATTTTAATTTTAAAATAGATGATTTGATGGTTGAAAAAGGATTGATATATTTTGCCCAGTTATATCTTATTGGCTGCCTAATAAGTAATAATAGATCAAAAAGAAATTTTCTTAATAATAACATTTTAATCTGTTGATCCTAATCCTTATTTTACTCTCTTTTTTTTTGGTAATCTTTCATCATGTGATATTGTTTGAGGGGAGCTGCTATACTTAATTATTCTATGGTGGTAGTTTCATTGATTTCATTTTTTTGTTACTCCCTTTACATGTGGTAGTCTCTTCTTGTGAATATTTTTCTTTTTATAATTAGGTAGTCGCTTCTTGTTAGCATTTTTCTTTGTATAATCATACAAATATAGAGACATTTAAATTTATATTGAAAAAAGGCGTGGTACACTCTTCAAGTTATAATATTTATTGTGTTTGTTTTCTTATGTAAAATATGTTTAGACATTATTCTTCTCAATTAACCTTTTAAAAAATCAGATAAAACTCTATTTAGTCCCTTAGATTTATAGTATGAGATAAATTAGTTGATTAGATTTAGAAAATTTAGTCACGATCCGTTAAATTTTATAAATAGGGACAAATTAGTCTCTTTATCAAATTGCTATTTGAACAGTTAACAAAAATATATATATATTCTGTTGACCTGTTTATGCGTACTGTTAATTTTCATAATGGGTCATAACTTGTCTCACTTATCTATTTTGTGCAGAACACATAGTAACTTAAAATTAAAATATTTCTTCCAAAGAGAGAGTTATGACGAGAGAGAATATAAAGAAAAATGTATAAATGACTTATTTTAAATGAGTGATACAAATTAAAACACATAACAATACACATAAATAAATTAACAGTATGTATAAACAAGTTAACAAAATACAATTCAAATAATAATTTGATAAAATAATTAACTTATCTTCATTTATGAAATTTAAGGGATCATGATTTTATAAATTTGATAAACTAATTTAATTGGGGTCTCAGTAAAAAAACAAAAGTTTAATTACAGCTCGCTCAATAAACTCAAAATATAAGATAATTTAGAAAATAAAATAATAGATGTGGGTTGGTCAGCGTGGGTATTGGGTCGGCGTTATTGCACTGGCAGGGACCTCGTGACTGGTGACTGCTGCAACCGAAGCCATACAGTACCAGTGTTAATGTAGCCGCATCGGAAGAATTTCGTAACTCCATTATCTCTTTTTACCTTTTTTTTAATTTTAATTTAATTTAACGTCTCTCCCACTCAACGTATCAACTCCCATTTTCTTACTGAAATAGGAGTATCTCTTTCTCTCTTATTTTAAGTAAAAAAAATTATTTATATTCATTTTATATTAAATAAAATATTATGTTAACTTATGTCTTATTTATTATTGAATGAAATATGAAATCTATTTAAATAAAGTAATCTAATAATAAATAAAGTATGATATTTTTAATATTATAAATATAAATAATATTTTTTTTAAAAAAAATTATTTAAATATTTAAAAATGATGTTCAATCAGCGCATCCGACACCCATTCTACTACGACGGTTGAATGTGATCATAGCTTCTTTCTTTCTTTTTTTTTTTTTCATCTTATCCATCACAACTATCTAATAGTGACGGATAAACTTTTTTTGACGGTTGGAATAAGCAATTCCCTTCAATTAACCTTTGCTTTGAAGGTCAACAATTCACCTTCACCTTCTGTAACTGTAATTTCAGCAACCCATTGAACTGAACTGTCACTTCTGAAAATATCTGTTAAACCTCCTCCTCCTCACTGCTGCTATTAAGCATTCACTTTCGTTCCATCGACAATCTTCTCTCTAGCAAACGCTGAGCTCAACTCAACTCAACTCAAATACTCACTCACTCGCTCCATTCCATTCCCTTGGCTGCACCCTTTACACGATACGACTATTGAAATAGGTGCTGAAGCTTTCTGAATTCACCGACATAAACCGCGTTTCGCTTTCCTCTGTCTTTTTGTTGGAGATTCCGCAACTGTCTGTCACTGTGACTGAGGAGGTGGTTTTATATGAACTCTTAACCTTTGCGTCGAGGCATTTGGACTTGTTTACGCAATAATTGAGATCTGTGTTATCTCAAATTTGTATGTCTACTTCTCATTCCTCCTTCAGATTCGATGGGATAGTTTGTTTCTTTGTTTGTTCCTTTCTTGCTTCATTGATTTGAATCGTTGCAGATACTCACTATTCATTGGTGAAAGGCTTTCTTTCATACTTTCATCGATTGTGGTTTTTCGGTTGCTTGTGCAGTCCCTTCCCTTCCCTCCTCTCTTGTTGCTAAAATGGATATATCAATAGCTAGCCTTGACTCTTTATTTATGTATTTATTTCTTTAATTCCTTCCTTGCTCAAGATACTTGATTGTAAGATCATATATGGTGTTTTGCTCGGGCAGCTCTCTTCCCAATTGCAATCACTATTTGGCTAAACATCCCTTTTAAAAGAAAATTATTACTCAACGTCTTATATTTTGCTATTATTGATATTTGTTACATTTATTCAACATGTTTCTTAATGTGCTGCAGTTAAATCATAAATTAAATTTTAATTTTGCCTAAGTTAATGATCTACATTCCAACCAATGAATTTTGTAAATTACGGGAATTCAATTATAGCTGCTGAATTTCCATGTAACTTGAATTCCTTAAAATTTTATTACATCCATTTACAACAGGGTACTTCTCAGATGGATTTAGATTCCTTTTTAGATGGGTTTGTTACTTCAAGAATTATTAGTTCTCAAAGTGGGTTGCTTTTCAATATCATTACTATTCTTGTCTCAGATGAAAAACTGCTTCAACTATCTTGAATTCAAAGAGTTGCAAATTATCTTGAATTCGGAGAGTTGCAGTTGGTTGTTTCCTAAATTTCCTCAAGACATGGGGTCAGGTTGCTTTCAGGTGAAATGTAGAACTTGGAGGTCCTCCCCCATTTTATTCCCCTTTATGTTGTTACTTAATTTGCCCAAACCACAATGATTCCTCATTTCCATATCTCATCAGTCATGTGACCAAATTGGCCGTCAAGAAGTATGTGAATGTCTGTTATTCTTCCATTTTATAGTGTGGTTATGACCAAAAAAGATTTTGAATGCATATTGCAGTGTTTGCTGGTGAAAAGGATAGATTTGCATTAATGAAAGTACTTAATTCAATCAATCGAAATTCATATTACTATTGGTTTGCTGAACCTTGTCTAACAGGAAAACATTAGTGGGGTTTGTTATTATAACTAAATAAACATTTTTCGGATGACAGAGCATGCAAAAAGTAAAGTCCTCAACTCAAGCTTCTCATGAATCCCAGAGTGAACAACCAAACAATCACACAACTGATGCTCCTGTAGCAGATGCAGGTTCAGCATCTGCTTCAAGCAATGATGGCAAAAAAGTTTCACGGCAAGACATTGAGCTTGTAAGGCAATCTATTTTTTGTGAAACATCTTTGACGTTGGACTTTTCAGCTTGCTTTCTATCTCTCACATTTTTACAGGATAGTTTATAGAAGATTATATGAACTAATCTGTTTTCCTCCTCCTTTTGATAAATATTTCAAACAAATGTTGTAGGTCCAGAATTTAATTGAAAGGTGCCTACAATTATATATGAATAAAGATGAAGTGGTGAAAACACTCTTAACCCGAGCAAAGATAGATCCTGGATTTACAACTCTGGGTATCCCTCGTGAAAATCTCTGTCATGCAATTTATATTTTTCATTCTAATAATAATATAAATAGTCTGTTGCATAAGTTGTTCAAATTTAATTTGAATACAATGACTTTCTGTTTCATGAGTTAATGATGTGGAAATAAACATAAATTTATAGTTGAGACATATTGCTTTTAAAAAAAAAAATGTCATCGGCTACTTTTTTATTTTAATTAATTTTCCTTTTAAAGCAGTTGCGGGTCCCATTGCTATCTGTTTGACTATTTATTTATTTTAAATTCAGTTTGGCAGAAGCTGGAAGAAGAGAACGCTGATTTCTTTAAGGCCTACTATATCAGGCTAAAGTTGAAAAAGCAAATACTTCTATTTAATCATTTGCTTGAGCATCAATATCATCTGATGAAGTATCCTTTGCCTGCAAAGTTTCCATTGGCTCCTATACAGAACGGAATCCATCCAATGCCTGGTAAATCTTGCCATATATCAATATATTTATATATTGAAGCCCAAATTTTCTCCACCTCTTGTATGAGTCTGAGTAAAATGTAAGTTTTTAGGGATATCAAAATTCCTTTCTTATGGTAAGCTATAATTATTCTGACTATTATTCCTGCTACACTTCTAAAATATTAGTCAGCAAAAAGTATCAGACCATGTCTCTAACGGAAAAAAGGTCTTGATACACACGTCCTTGTCCCTAGTATTATAAAGAACAAATAGTGAGAAGATGCACAGGGTTATTGGGAGTTCTTTGAACCCATACAGGCTTGATGATTTGTAGTATCATTAAGCTAAATGTATGATGTACTTTGCTACTCACCAGTGGCACCTCCCTCCCTCGTAATAGAGAAGCACGAGAACAATGGTTCATAACCTAATGGATAATTGTGTTTTTAAATTTGCTTGCTTTTGCTCTTAGCATCAGATTAAACTTCACCACGTATCTTCTTTGTTGCTGCATATGTTCATTTCCTTCAGTTATTTTCTTATCTTTTTCTTTTTTGTCCTGTTATTCTTCAACACTATTTGTATGCAGTGCAGTCACCAACCTACCTATCGGATACCCAGTGCTACAGCAGCCTTCCATTCCAGCAGCTGGTCAACCACATCATGACTCCCTGGGTGGTGGCATATCAGGTCATGTGGTTAATGGAGTTCCTGCACCAAGCAACTTTCATCCCATTCGGACGAATTCTGGGAATGGGTGAGTACTTGTTCAACTCCACATGCTTCTTTTTTATTTTATTCAATCATTGGACAAAGGTCCGCTCTTTTAATTTGGCCTTGTGGGGTTTTCTCAGTGGCCTTGCATAGCTGGTATTTGTATTCAAGTTTTTCAGGAATGTGTAATGACTGCGTTCAGAAGCTACAACTGGTTTCATCAATGAACTGTTTGGTGGGTTGATTGATAATTTGGTTCTAGGTGTTTGTTTTAGACTATGGTCTTGTTGGCAGGCTTTATAACTTTGATGTTGTGGTTTCCTACACAATATTCAGCAAAAAAAAAATCCTCCATCCAGAGTTAGTTACTCGTTAGTTATATACAATACAACCAATCAAATGCCATTAGCTAATGTTTTAGAAAATGGTTCTAGAAGAACTCCCATGCGGTCCGCCTCACAGCATATATCTCTCCCTCTGAGTAAACTCTCCCCTCTCTCTTCCTTTTGCCAACCCCCTTTTCATCGTTCTTCCGGGTATTTATAGTCCTTTCTTCGTTTCTACCTACTCTGCCATCAGCCCATACTTGACCCATGCTCTCATCCATGCTTCGGCCTGTACCCTGGATCAGGCATTGTCTTGTCACAACGTCACAAGGCTTGTCTTATCACGTATCTTTGTCCACGCCTCATGATCTTGTTCCCTTTTCCCTTTTCTTTGAATCATCAATCCTAGATCGTCTATTAGCGCACGCCACGTCTTTATATTACTTTAGTATTCCGCTCGGCCTCTTTAAGGGGCCTTGCAGTTAAATGTCTCATAATACACACTTAGTCCTGGAACAATAGCCCCTTGCCCAAGGCGGGGCGAAGGGAGAAATCCCGCTCGACCTTGGGCATAGTTAAAGTCATTAACGAGTTATCTTCATTCCCTTCGTATGGTTTTTTCCTCTCTGCCACTTATCTACTCGTGTGCGCCTTTGTGCCGCTCAGCCCCCCTTTGCCTTCCGCTCGGCATCTAGCATGACTTCAGGGTTTTTTTTTTTTTATATCATTTCCTTTCTTTTTGACTGTTGACTTTCCACGTCTTTTCGAATCACTACATCGTGACCGCGTGGCATTTATCCCTTTGCTACTCCTTCCATCATCTTTTCACTTTTCAAACATTTGTCATAACTGCCATTTTTTCATCGTCTCCTCCTTGCTTTCCCTTCTTGCTCTGTTTATTCTTCGTTTCCCCTTGTGTGTTTTTGCTCAAGCTCCCCCAACATTCCCCCCTTTTCCCTTTTTTTGCCTTTCATTCCTCTTAGCTCTGCAATGGCTTCCTCCGGTGCTGGCGATAGCGCCTCCCATGGGTATTCCCCTTCTCCCTTCTCCCGAACGTATAGTCAGTGGCGACCCTCCTGTTGCCAATCCCCAGTGGAGTCACCAAATGTTTTAGAAAATGGTTCAGGTTTCCCTACGAGCTAAAAGAACTCCCAAGCAGTCCGCCTCACAGCATATGTCCCTCCTTCTGAGTAAACTCTCCCCTCTCTCTTCCTTTTGCCAACCCCCTTTTCATCGTTCTTCTGGGTATTTATAGTCCTTTCTTCGTTTCTACCTACTCTGCCATCAGCCCATACTTGACCCATGCTCTGATCCATGCTTCGGCCTATACCCTGGCTCAGGCATTGTCTTGTCACAACGTCACAAGGCTTGTCTTATCACGTATCTTCGTCCATGCCTCATGATCTTGTTCCCTTTTCCCTTTTCTTTGAATCATCAATCCTAGATCGTCTACTAGCACACGCCACGTCTTTATATCGGCCTCTTTAAGGGGCCTTGCGGTTAAATGTCTCATAATACACATGTAGTCCTGGAACAGCTAAATAGCTTAAGCCTTTAGGAGAGTTGGCCAAGTAAAAGTATGTCTTAGACACTTATTTCTGTCCCTTTTGGTTGTTTCCTGACTATGCGCATTATGCTTGGAGTGAGATGTTCGTTAAATTGGTGGAATGTGGAGCAACATCTTCCTCTTCCTCTTTTTTTAGTTATTTTCTTGACAGAAATTTTGCTAATTGGAGCTGCTTTTGTCCTTGTTAAGTATGGTGGTGGACCACAGTGCCACTGATGTGGATATGGCTCCTGCCATTCCACCAAATGGTGCAATGTCATCCTTGTCAGAGATGCCAGTGAGCCCGGCGTCAGTAGCATCCAGTGGCCATTTCCCATTCACTGCATCAGAAATATCAGGAATGTGCACAGATACATCTGCTCTTGATACGGCATTTACGTCTGATGTGGCAAGTTCTGCAGGACTGCAACTTGCACCAGATAATGGCACTGGAATTTCCAGATCACTGGATCAATTTCAGTGGAATTTTAGCCTATCTGATCTAACGGCAGATTTGTCAAACTTGGGAGGTAATTTCTCGTTTTACTCTGGTTAGTTTTAGATATCAATCAAAGTTTTGGAGGTCATCATCTGTAGTGAAGTTGTTTGAGTTTACATATTATGACAAGTTTGAGACCTTTTTGAGTTCTGTTGTAATGTTTTTAAGGTTTACCATTTGTGGCCATCTCATGCTTTGTTTATGAATTGTCTTTCTTTGCAGATCTAGGAGCTTTAGGAAACTATCCTGGTTCACCATTTATGCAATCGGATTCGGATATTTTGCTTGAATCTTCGGATCCCAAGGACATCGGTAATGGTAAATATATACATATTTCTTTTCTTCTCTCTATGTACCCCTTATTTTGGGGGGAAAAAATCGTAAATGAATAATAGAGGCCAAAATAGATATAGATTAAAATAAGCAAGATATACTAAATTCTGAACCTCAGCAGAATGGTGGAGGTGCGAAGTTACTCCTTGGGAAAAAGAAGTAGCCAAGGCTTCAATAGAAAATGATAGGGACTTCTTACAGGCCAGGTTTACAGCCATGAAGACTTCAGAATACATATTTATACTTGCAAGGGTGACATTGCATCTAGAATGTGAAATGATTCAGATAGAAATCAGTTTCAACTCTCAAGAATTAGGTAAACTGCGAGAGCATGAAAAATACCATGAAGAATTCAATAATGGAGAAATAGAAATTTAAACAATTTTTGGTAAGGAAATTTAAACATTAAGATGAGTAAGGTACAATTAAAAATATCAAAATCACAAAAATAATTAATGCTGAAATAAGTGAAGCCACCCATGCGGCACACATGCGCCTTTAATTATGTCTTGCGCCAATAAATGGGCTAACAAAGTGTTCAATGTTCAAGCAAAGCATCCTTGGGGCTAGCGTCAAAGTCGTTCTCGTCAATCTTGACCCGTGGCATAAATTAGAACTACATCTTACAACATACAAATGGACTGCATCTCAACTCACATTTTGATGGATGCTGATTTTCTTAATTTGTCAAAGCATGTTAGATGTGAATGAATAAAAATGGTTTTTGTTCTTTAAGCTGTCGATTTTTGGTAGCTTCTGGTTTCTGTTATTGCTTTTTAGCTTCTAAAGTTGAGGTTCAAATTTTGATTGTAACAAAGGTAGCTTTGTTTTATTTCAGTGGATGACTTCTTTGTTAATTCTGAGCCCCCAGGCTCTCAGTCAGATGAGGAGAGAGCTTAAGTGAAGGTGAGGCAAGTTGTGTTTCACATTAAAATTGTTAGGTTAGGTAAAATTAGGATTAATAAATGTGTCATTTAGATGGCTTGGCATAAAAGCTTACTGTTGCCAGAGCATAGGCAGCCTGAAGTATATCAACAGCGTCAAGATAGCAAATAAAATATCAATTGTTAACAGAAGTTGTTATCAATTGCATTCCTTGGGAAATTGCTATTTGGAATAGTTGGGGACTGAGGGATGTGATTGATACATTTGGATATATATAGGTTGGATCCAGGACAATGTGAATGTTGATGTGATTCAATTACTGTGTTACAGATTTTCACATGATAATTTTGCCTTTTGGAGATGTAGTTGCAATTTAATAAATGTTTTTGGATCATAAACTCTTGTTTCTGTTTGTATAGGGTGGAATTTTGAGAGGGAACTTGGTTTGTTTGTGGGTATGTGTACCATGTGTGCATTAGTGCATGAGCTCATGGGTTTGATGTTTGTTCTCCCCAACTAATAGAGTATTTATTATGGTCATAGACATATAACAGACGCAGTGTATAAACACTGTCACTGCCTACTGAGCACAGCACAATCAATATGGTGTTTGACAGCAGAAATAGAAGGAATAATAAGTTTTATTTTCAGCACCCAAAAAAAAAAAGTTTCTATTTTTGGTAAAGGATATGTATAAAGATTACACGAAATAAAAATGGAAATAACGTGTAAGCTACTTTATCATAATTCCAAAAGGTTTGGATTTTCTTTCACAATTTCTCTTGTATTACATAGTAAAGACTGATAAACGATGTTAATGAAATATGTATCTTTTGATCCACGAGATATAGAAAAGAATAACTTGACAAAAAACGATAACGGTTGTTTTGTTAATGCTCGAATAATAAGTTTAAACTGATAATAAGAACTTTTTATTGTTTTTGCGTTTTGAAAATGCATTCTAAGCAAAAATTCTGACATATGTCTCCTCAGGTTATCCCGAACTCCGTCTTTGCAAAGTAGTATTTTTTAAAATTATTTTAAAGTAACTAAATAGTCAAAATTATCAGAAAATATGTCTGCATCTAACTGAATTGCTACTTTATCAAGTAGTTTAATATAATCAATTATTCATTAATGCTTTCTCTTTCATTTTAATAAGCTAAGATTTTCTCTTATTTGGTTACATCATGCACAGAAAGTGAAATGACCTTTTCTGTACAAGAGATGGATTTTTCTACGCGAGAAGTAGTCTTGGCCGAATAGCAAAAATTTTCTCCTTGACTGTTCTATAAGGGTTTGTTTGATTTCAATTTGTAATTATTATTTTTAATTTTTAAGATTTTATAAAAAAAAATAAAATATGGAAATTGTGACATGATGGCTTGTTTTTTTTTTAGTTCTCCTTGTCTTCCACAAATGACAAGCGTGGGTGCACAAACTCCAAATTGCATTTAATGCAATTTCTTAGTCAGACAAAGCTATATGCAATAAGTCCAAAAGCTAGCCACAGAATTTGACTTAAGGATCATGACCATTAAATGCAAATGGGGCCAACTTTGAGAAATGACAGTAGAAGCATTAAAGGAGCATTAAATGCAAGAAGACAAATGTCATTAATGGTTAGTAAGCGGACAGTGCAAACAATAGACGTTTGCTTTGCATCAGAGACTCTATAAAAAGCACTTGTGGTAACAGACTAAAGACAACGGAGAAGCAAGCAACAGAAACCAAAATCATCTCCTTATTCTTGTGTCATAGAGAAGAATTATTTGACACTTATAAATTCTTCTCTTTTGTAAGTTGAGAGTATACTGTAGGTGAGAAAAATATTGTGAGGTGATCTGGGTGTATTTGGGATTTGGGTTGAGTGGAGTGTGTAAACACTTTTGTATCTCCATCATATTTTCATAGTAGAATATTCGGTTGTCGTCTTTGCCCGTGGACGTAGGCTTTAAGCCGAACCACGTAAATTCTTGGTGTCATTTATTTTTACTCTTCCACATATTTATCTTTGCACCACTCTATTTCAGCTTTGTGGGTCCACCATTTCACAACAAACTGGTATCAGAGCTCTTATAAGAGTTCTGGGCTAATCTGTTTGGAAATGTCTACTGCAAAATTTGATATTCAGCAATTTGATGGGCGCATTAATTTCGGAATGTGGAAGGTCCGTATGATGGCTGTTCTTGTACAACAAGGTGTAAAAGTAGCACTTTCTGACAAGGAAAATAAGCCCGAAACAATGAAGGAATCTGAATGGGAAGATGCCGATCAGAAGGCTCTTTCTATTATTCAGCTATGCATTACAGATGATGTGCTACAGGAGGTCCTTTCGGAGAAAACAGCAAAATCGCTATGGAGTAAGTTAGAGTCATTATATATGACTAAGACGGTGGCTAACCGTCTCGGTGTTTTACAACGTCTGTACATGCTCTGTATGGCAGAAGGGACATCAATCCGTTCTCACATAGCTGAGTTTACGTCACTCGTCACAGATCTAAAAAATATGGACGAGACATTTTCAAGTGAGCAACAAGCAATGATGTTGCTTTGTTCCTTACCTCCTTCCTACAGGCACTTTCACAAAACGCTCATCTATGGTCGTGAAAGTCTCAAAATTGATGAGGTTAAATCTGCACTTTTAAGTCGTGACAAAATGGAGCATGATGCTGGCAGTCGTGATGATACTGCATCTGGCTTGATTGCCAGAGGGAGGTCAAAGGAGATTGGATCGAGTAGTAGCAGAGGAAAGTCTAGATCTAAGTCTAGACATCGTAAAGGCAGGTGCCGATATTGCAAGAAGGAAGGGCACTGGAAAGCAGAATGTCCAAAGCTCAAAGACAAAAAAGACAAAGAGTCAAATGATGCAGCAAGTGTTGCTGAAGGCACTGATAATGTTCTCGCAGTATCATCCAGTTCAATTGGTGATACTTGGATGCTTGATTCAGGCTGCTCCTACCACATGTGTCGGAACCGGGATTGGTTTACAACATACCGGTCAATAGATGGTGGTGTCGTCCTTATGGGGAATGATATGCCCTGTAAGGTTGTTGGCATTGGAACAATTCGAATCAAGATGCATGATGGAGTTGTGAGAACATTGACTGATGTTCGGTACATACCAGACTTGAAGAAAAATCTTATATCCTTGGGCATCTTCGATTCTCAAGGTTATAAGTATTCTGGTGAAGGTGGAGTTTTAAAAATCTCCAAAGGTGCTCTTATTGTGATTAAAGGCAAGCTGGTCAATGGCCTTTATTTACTTCAAAGAAGTATAGTTGTTGGTGCTGCCTCAGTATCATCCTCATCTGATTCTGATTCAGATACTACTCGTTTGTGGCATATGCGTCTGGGGTATATGAGTGAAACAGGAATGTCAATTTTGAGCAAGCGCTTGTCTTTGGCGATCACAAAATTGGGAAGCTGGACTTTTGTGAACACTGTGTCTATGGAAAGCAGACTAGAGTCAAGTTTAGTACTGCTATCCACAGCACTAAGGGCACAGTGGATTATATCCACTCTGACTTGTGGGGCCACACTTTGTTCCGTCCAAAGGTGGTGCTAGATATATGTTGACATTCATTGATGATTTCTCGAGAAAGGTATGAGTTTATTTTTTGAAACACAAGAATGATGTGTTCTCTACTTTCAAGAAATGGAAAGCACTTATTGAGAACCAGACTGGCAAGAAAATCAAGCGCCTCCGAACAGATAATGGTTTGGAGTTCTGTGAAGGTCAGTTCAACGAGTTCTGTGAAAATGAAGGCATAGTTAGACATCGTACTGTGCGAAAGACTCCACAACAAAATGGAGTGGCAGAACGGATGAACAGAACTCTTTTGGAGAGGGCTCGTTGTATGCTCTCAAATGCTGGTTTGTCTAAAGAATTTTGGGCTGAAGCTGTTAATATGGCTTGTTATTTGGTAAATCGGTCTCCGTCAACTGCGATCGATTTAAAGACTCCCATTGAGGTATGGTCTGGTGCTCTGGCGATTATTCAAATCTGAGAATTTTCGGTTGTCCTGCATATGCTCATATTGATGATGGAAAGCTTGAGCGAAGGGCACTAAAATGCATATTTCTCGG
>CM062353.1:2755000-3005000 GCA_031216105.1 Dalbergia cultrata | reverse complement strand
ATAGAAGATTATTTTAATCTGTGAAGTTAACATTAATCTAAACGAGGATTAATCAATATGTTGATGAAGTTAATTGACCTGAGAATCCGGTTGATGTTGGAATGGAGTAGCAAG
The DNA here is from genome assembly GCA_031216105.1 of Dalbergia cultrata. Taxonomy (NCBI): domain Eukaryota; kingdom Viridiplantae; phylum Streptophyta; class Magnoliopsida; order Fabales; family Fabaceae; genus Dalbergia; species Dalbergia cultrata. The sequence continues at coordinate 3,004,886 of CM062353.1, read as the reverse complement.
GTGAAAGACAAAGTCGCAGCCTTGAACTGCAGGACCATACTCATCTGGCTTGTAAATATTTGCTTCAAATAACACCAGCCTAGCATCTGCTCCAGGTAACCCTCTGAGAAGGCTTGTCTTGGACTTGTCCTCTGCATTAATGGATTGATTTATCATTAATACAGTATTACTAAAAAAATAAAAATAAATTAATTAATAATATCCATAAGAGAGAGGTAGACAGAGGATACTAAGGTTTGTAAGCGTTGTGTGGACGATGTAGCCCTTTGCCAAAAGCTTCTTGACGAGCAAGGAGCCAATAAAGCTAGCACCTCCGGTGACGCACACCTTGCACGCCCTTTCCATCCTTCAACTTCAATTCCCTTCTTTCTCTGTCTCCTGCTTCAAATATATAATCGCTGTTAGTACAATTGCTTTTGAAAAATATTCGTTATAAAATAAAATTTCACAATAAATTTATACCACCATTATTATTATATTTATCATTTTAATATATCAATGTTATTGGGTCTATTTTTCTTATTTTATTTTCTTCTTCGTTTACCCTTATAATGTAAATTTATTGTCCTTAAATGTTATGCATGTTTCATCGCCCTAACTATACTAATGCAACATTGACTCCAATAATATTTTTCAATTTGTTGAATTAATAAAGCAGAGACTTGGTACAAACCGTGATTATTTAAAATTAAAAGGACCAAATCCAAAAGTCAAATGTGATATTAGCTAGTGGCTGTAATATTGCATGTCACGTGTTGCTAATAGGGATGGCTGGAAGAGAATAACTGGCGGTAATAATAATAGTAATAATAATTGATAATTGATTGATATATGTATTTAAACTAGCAATTTGGTTTGTCACTCTGATTCAAAACTGGCTGTTTTTTTGGTTCTGACTGACGGGTGTGATCGATCAGTGATGTGAATATTTATTATTTATTATCATTATCACAAGCATGCTGGGTGTGGAGGATATTCGTGCCTTGCTGGATCGACCAAGGGAATTTCTGAGCTGATGGGGTGGCTAAGAAAGGTCCCCGTGATGGGAGAACTCTGGCTTTGTGTTCTGGCATGCCCCACCACATGAGTTTCTTCTCTTGCTCCATAGTGATTTTGCAGGAGTTTCTTTCACTAGGCCTTGCTTCTGAAATTTGTTTTTTGTTCTTACACAAGCTCATATTAAATTAGATGGAATCCATAACTAAATAAATATATGTTAAATAAAATTAACAGGATTCATTTTTAATATGAAAATGTATAAGAATAAAATGGTAGATTAGTGCCCATCCAAGAATCTTTCCTCACTTCTTTGATCTTAATTTTTTATTCAAATGTATAGAAAACAATAACAATTTGATCCTTCAAATATACATAAAATATTAGTTTAGTACTCTATGAAATATTTTTTTGACATCAATTTAGTTCCCAGAAAAATATACATGACACATTAGTTTAGTCTCTGAATTGCAAGAATTTTTTACATTAATTTAACCCATGAAATATATACATGGTATCATTTTGATTTTTGAAATATGCATATATTATCAAATAAGTTCAGAAATTTATTTATAAAAAAAGATAGACCAAATATGCCACATGCACTGTTAGAGATTTTTATCTAGAGCAAGCAACACACATTAAATGCACCACATGAGTTTGTGGGTGCCTATCATCCTATAGCTTACAAAAGGATTCACATCACTATTTGTAATTAATTTCTAGAGTAGACATCTACGTATAGCTATTATTTTTCATATCCAGTTATTAATAGTTTGCTTACTTTACAATAAAGTAGTTTGTTTTTATTGCATATTTGAGCCTATAAAAGGCTACCCATGTATCGAGAAAAAAATAAGAGTTGTAGTGAATATATCCTCCTCCTTGTGATTTTGTAATACCCCGTGTATACGTATCAGTAAATAAGTTTTGTACGACCTTAAGATCCCTTGGGATCTACCCATGTTGTCGGGTCCTGAATTTCACTAAGTCTAGATCTTACACTTCTTTGGAGGGCTATATGATAATGCCACTTTATTGGGATCAAAAGCCTAGAGCCACTTTCTTGGAATCAAAGGTTCCGATAATTGTTTCCAAAAGAAAAAGATTTCCATTTTTGAACTAAAACCCAAAATTTGGATTTTGATTGGTTGGGATTTTAAATTTTTTAATATTTTATTTGAATCCAGATGAGAGTTATTTCCTTATTTGCATTTATGTTTTAAAGTTAATGGAGAGTAAAATAAATTAGGACATTAACTTACAATTAATAAATATAAATAAGTTAGTGCTGAGACAACTCAGATGCAGTTGGGTGCTGTTGCTGTAAGATTCTGGAGAACAGCCTCGTTGTAGCGAGTTGTTGTTTCTCCAAGTTCGTTACAATGAGCGGACCTGATGTCAGCACAGTGCAAAACGACACAATTTCGATAAGTGAACCCCCAACCCTTATAAAACACCTCTTACTTGGGATTTTAGTCCCAAAACTAAAAACCCTTCCTTCCAAACCCTCTCCCAACCCTTGTCTCTCAATCACACTCCATTTTTTCTCCTTCCAAGATCAAAGGTGAGAGTTTTATGGATTTTTGTCATCTCTTTCCTCTCTATTCCATATTCTTAGGTTTGGGTAGTTATTGTTCACCATTATTGTCCTGTGGAGGTGCTCCCTCAATATTGTTACAGTAGATCTAGAGCTAACTAGAGAGTATTAGAGATTAATATAGAGTTTATGGTTTCTCTATGGTAGTTGTTGGTGCCATTCTGTAATAACCGGTGTACACGTGTAATACCTGATACACATGTGTCAGTAGATAAGTTTCGGGTGATTCTAAGGACCCCTCAGGACCCACCCGTGTTACCAGGTTCGGGTTTTTGCTAAGTTTGGAACCCTATACCTCAATGGAGGGCTATATGTTAGAGCCACTTTCATGGGATCAAAAATCGCGGTAATTACTCTCTAGATAGATATGATTTGAAGAGTGATTTTAATGAATTTTTGGAAGCCTCTAGATGTGTTGTTTTTAGCCCCCAAGTTTAGAAAATCGCCGGAATTCCAGAATTTGAACTAAAACTCAAAAATGAGATTTTGATTGGTTGAGGTTTTGATTTTTTTTAATATTTTATTTGAATTCAAATGGAGGGTATTTTCTTATTTACATTTATGTTTTAAAGTTAATATTTTAACTTAATGAAGAAATGTTGTTGATAGAAGCTCTTGCTGCCATGGTTTTCACGTATTACTTGCAACCTATCCCACAAAAAATACGTTAAAAGAGGCAACATATTGAGAATGGAATACGTCTATCTTTCTCACGTATTCCAACCGCGCACCTCTGACATGCACAGTGCTCAGTTCAAAGTGCTTCCAAGGCAATACATGATCATACTTCACGTATTCCTACTTCTCCTCTGCCAAATGTGTAACGCCCCGATTTTTTTTCTCTACTGCTCCAAATGACCAAAATACCCCTAGGTCATTTTGGATAAAAATTTAAGGCCGGATAGCCTGGGCCATCCTCGACATCATGTTTTAATTATAGGATCAGGATTATATGAGATTTGATGAGTGGTTCGAGCAAGAACCGCAAATCCCCGATTTTTTCGTGTACAAATGACCAAAATGCCCCTGAGGTCATTTTCACACGGAAATCGAAGACGGTCATTCTCGGCCATCCCAAGGGGGTTAGTTTGATGATTGAAGGGGATAAAATGTGTTATGAATTATGATAAAGGTGAAAATTTCAATTTCTGAACTTTCATGCGCTAAATGACCAAAATGCCCCTGCGGCGATTTGGCACGAAATTTAGTGCCGATTGAACCCGGCCATTACCCAAAAGTTAGAAATGTTAATATTGATGGATGTTTGATATTCGGAAAAGGTTCGGGTAGTCTCAGGTAAATTTTATGTGAAATTACCATTTTACCCCTAATTGGTGCTACTTAAGCGTAATTGGGTAAATAAGGATACATGGGCACTATTAGGCTTTAATTAAATATAATTAAATTTTATTTACTTATTATGGGTCAGATTATTTATTTTAAATTATTTAAGGTCTGAAATTTATTTTGAAATTAAATTTCCATTTCAAATTTTATGATTCACTAGATTACAAAAAAACCTAATAAACTAAGAGTTAGTGGATTTTCTCTACTTCCTTAATTTAGGGAACTATGTTAGTGCTTATTTTTCAAATGGGATTTTTGTCAAACAAAGTTGTATGACCACTCCAAAAAAGTTGTCTTGAGTGCCTAAACCACTACAAACAACTTCCAACAAAAAGAATTCTTTTCCTAAATTAATTCCCTAATTTATGCTAACTAAAATTCTAATTCTTCCACTCAAAATAAAATAAAATTTTCCTCCCCATTGCTCAAGGAGGCTACGGTTGCCTCATGGTCATTGTCCCCATTATTTTCAAATTTAATACACCAATACACACACAAAACACTCATTCTTACTATCTATTGTTTTTGGTAAACCTAATTGTCCAAAAAAGTAGTCATATTCTCTCTAACCTAAACACTTCATCTTCTTCCTCTCCTCCACCTCCAAGAGCCACCATCTTCAACCTCCACCCAAGCTCTCCACCTCTAATCAACATATCTCCACCATAGATCAACTCCTAAACACTTAATCTTTCCATCTCCAAAACACAAGAACACAAGAAAAATCCTCCTACTACCTTAACTCCTCTTGGCCGAAATCATCTTGCCCATCAAGAGAAGATTTTTCTTCTCTTTGTTTCATACAAGATCAAGCTTTCACTCTTGCAAACAAGAAACAACCGTGGTAGGGATTTTGTTTTGATGTTTCATTCCTTTTCTTGGTTCATTTTCGGATTTATGGTTGGTTGAATGAATAAATTTTTACTCCTCTCTTCTTCATCTATTTTCGGTTTTGGAACCTTCATATGAGTTCCCTTCATTTTTGGGTTTTTGATGTCAATGGGAAGTTGAAACCGTGGCTTGATGATGAGGGTTTTGATGATGGTTTTGACACCATCAAGTATTTAACCTCTAGAGCTCAAGGTTTAGTATTTTTCGGTTTTACAAAGGCCATGAGAAATAAAATGTTTTGATGGTTTAGTTTTGGTTATCTATTCTTGGTTGTTCACAACCAAAGTTCAATGATGATGGTTCTTGATGGTAGTTGTGAAAACTACTATATTTTGAACCTCTAGAGCTTGAGTTTGGTTTTGACCCCAAGATAACATATTAGTGTATTTAGTATGCTTTTTCGGTCTCTTTATGATTTTACTTGAGCTTGATGGTGAGTCCAAAGAAATGAGGTTCTTGGAACTATGAACAATAGGACTCTAAAGCTCACCATGTTTAAGATTGGTTGAGGACAAGAATCTAATCTTGAAAAGTTTGAGCTTTAATGATTAAGATGTAAAAATGGATTTACATACATGTTTACTTTCAAGTTACCACTTTAATCTTAAGAGATAATAATGAAACCCTTGCATGGCATGTTTATTTTGAGCCATCACCATAAACCTTGAAGATAATAATGGGTTTGCATAGCATATTTATTTTTCAAGCTATCATTCTAACTCCTAAAGACAAAAGTGGACTTGCATAGCATATTTATTTTCAAGTCATCACCTAAGACACTAAAGCTCAAAACTTGTCCTTGGATCTTAAATGTAAATTTGAACATGGCCACACATTTGTGTATATATATATACATACGGCTATGACACTATGAGGGATCTTTAAATGGGTTTACTTGATTTTAAGTTGAGATAGTTGAGATAGTTATTGAAAATTATACAAGTTGTGTTTTTAAAGTTTTCTTTTCGCAAGTTTTGGGACTCAAGTGTAGCAAGAATGGTGTTTTATGAACAAGGGAGCTACTAATGTGATTTGAGATGTTTAGTTTCTGTTTTAGCAAATTTATGTGAGTATTCAAGAGATAAAAATATTTTTGGCATTTCCTATGACTCCAACAAAGCGAAGAGGAAAACTAGTAGCTAGAAGTTATCAAAAGTATAATTTTGGAATGATTTCGGAACTAAATTTTCGGTCACTGTTTCTAACTCATAAATTCTGTATGATTCTGTTTGGAGGTGTTTTAATTGGTAGAAAATGTTGTTACTTGTTGTAAAAATTATTTTTAACATCCTAGGGTAAGCTAGTAATGGAAACGAGTAAATTATGCAACTCTCTAATGCTTTTATGAAATGAAAATATAGCTACTGCCTAGATGATACAAACACTGTTAAGAGATGTTTAGGATGAGATAAATGTGAGGAAATCATTAGTAGTTGATGCAGAAATTATTTTAGGTATTTTGGAAAGACTAGAAAACTAGAAAGAACCGAAAAATGTAGCTTTGAGACCCGTAGAGTTTGATAAAATATGGCTACTGCATTGAGATCAATTATTTGGCAAACATTCTGTTTGGAAGTGGAATTAGATGTGAAAAATCCTATAGGAGGCAGTGAGAATTAATGTTAGCATTATAGGAGAAATCGGAAACTAGAAAGGGCCAAAGACGTAAATTCTAGAACCCCGAAACGTATATTTTATGGTTACTGCCCAAACTATCCAGCATCATTTAGAAATGTTTTTGAAGTTGAAAATAGATGGAAATCATTGAGTATGACCTTTGAGATGCCTAAGAGAATAGTTACGGTAATTAGGTTACGTCGAGCCTAAGTTTTAACCCCCGTAAGACAAAGGGGTAATTACCGAGAACTTGGAATTGAATTTCATAATTGGTGATTCATGATGATTGGTTGTTCACCGCCCATATACATGTCTATGCATATTTTATAATGAACATAGCATGTACATTAGCTGAGTCAGGGCCTTGATTCCTGCATATTGGGTAGGAGCATATTTATCATCCCAAAGTGTTGATGACATGTGTTATATGATTATATGAATGTGAAGCATGAATATGTGTTTATGAATGAGGTTGTGAACCCGACTTATACGACTCATTTGTGGTATGCTATGATCATAATGGATTGAGATGCATGATTTATATGACATTGGTGAGCATGAAATGCTAAGTGAAATATCATGATGATATCCGAAATGGAATGCTCATATTGTATCCTGGATGATATTTGAGGTTGTACATTCATGCAGCATTCTTGCATAGCATACCGAGACGCATTTCTCCTGCTTCAGTAGGGAGATAACAAAACCGTGAGGGTATGGTAGATGCAGCCTGCCAAAGCGGACAAATTTACTATGCACCGGGTGTAAGTAAATGCGTTTCGAAGAAGGAGATAATCCTAACCGTACTCTGGGAGTCGGGATATGATAGGTGATCCTTAAGCCCCCTAACCCACACTCTAGGAGTCGAAATTTATTTATACTTATCTGGGATAAGTTGGAAACTAGTGACGACTAGTTAGGTATGAGCTCATAACCTAGAACTCTCATAGGAGAGAGTATTAGGGTGGCCGCATAGAAAAGTATATGAAAGAGGAAAGTTCATGCAAATCATCATGTGCATCAAGGAAATCATCACGTGCATCTTGCAAATTATCAAGCATACTTTATAATCATGATATGAATTTTACTGTGATTGACTTAGTATAATTCTCTATGATGTACTTGCATGTGGCATTGACATGCATTCCATGAATTGGTATGATGCATTCATGACATTCAGATTCATGCTAAAAGACACGGACCTTGGATAATGACTTTTCGAACTTAATAAGGAAACTTTACTTGTGCCCACTATTTTCATAATGAAAACCCAAGGTGCCAGAGGACGTAGATGATGACATATTGTTAGGAGGTGAAAACCCTACGAGATTCTTTTATAAGTTTCTCACTCCCTCTTTCTTGCATTCTTTCCACTCGTCTTGAGGCCGATGGCGACGTTCGTGATCTTCGTTGATGCTCCCACTGGGAAATGCACTTTGACGCCACTCACCGGACTTATCATTTCGTGGGTCGTTGTCTTTGTTCGATTGTTCGTGTTCTTAGCACGCCCTTTTACACACCCGCTACTAGTTATAGATTTTCTCCTGCCACTCCATTTCTTGATGAGTCAGATCTTCGAGCATGCCCGTCGCGAGGAGAGCAGTTTGTCGTACACATCCTCTCTTGCCGTGCTCATGGGTATCCCGAGTCGTTCCTCATTCTCCTAGTTAAATGCCTGAGCCTCGAGACAGACCCCTCGGAGGAGTCACCATCCCAACACTCCTCTGGCGGTTCGCCTGCTTTTCCCATGGAGCTTGGAGATGACGGTGAAGGAGCAACTTGGTCGAGGTCCATCGAGGGGAGCTACCTCGTTTATCGTGGGGCTGTTCGTCCTCGTCGAGGTGCCCATGTTCGTCCATCCTACGGTCTCGGTAATCTTGAGGAGCCGACCGTTTCATTGGCCGCACTTCCCCTTCTCCATAGAGACATTTTGATAGCCGAGGATGATTAGTGATCGCAGTGCCCTAGCACACTTAGTGGATAGCTTCCTTCGTTTTCCCCTATCTTGAGGTTATCCCACCTATGTGCACCCCAGTAGACTTAGTAGTGAAGAGTGGTCCTTAGTCTATTTAAATTTCCGCACTACTTTATGCACTTTGTTTCTTTTCTGTTTTGTGGATTAATGTATCATCCTAATCAAGTAGGATGAAGATATCATTATTCATTACTACGTGTTTGGTGTGTAAGGATGTTGTTATTACATGAATTCATGACGATTATCTATGAATGTGATACTATGGGTTTAAATATCATATGCTTGCTCGCGATGTATAGGGCCATTTGTTCATTTTCGGTATACGAGGCTCACTATTTTGTTTAAGATTCAAAAAAAAAAAATTTAGCCGTATTTTTGCTAAGTATTTTACAAATGCAAGGTTAAGAACTAGAACAAAAGAGTAATAACTAATAATTAACTCAAAATGCGACCTAGGCGTGTTGGGTTAAATATTAGGGTGTTACATTTTGGTATCAGAGCAGTTCGATTCTCATGGAGCCTGAGGATTGGACTGACTATGCTTCTTAAGCATAATGCGTTAGTTTTGTCATGTGAAGTTGCTTTATTGATAGGATAAGCTATAGGGTAGAGAGACATGACAGCTGTTTGTGGAAATGTACCATGATAACTAGCTCACTTTACATAGAGTATTGAGCCTGATCAACTCAGTGTTTGTTGTTCTGTGTGTTCAGGGATCAATGGTACGACCACGACAGAATAGGACTCCAGGCGGAGGCGAACAGGGTAATGAGACTGCTGAAGCTCTTAGGGAAATGGCTAGGGCTATGCAGATGATGTTCGAACGGATGGATCAACGGGGAGATCTTTGGGCGCGCCTGTCTTCTTGAAGGTCTTGAGCATGCCCGCTTTGGGGAATTCCGCAAGGCTAATCCACCATCATTTCGAGGACCATGAACCCAAACCATGCGAAGAATGGATTAAAAGCATGGAGAAGATCTTTTCTGTGATCACTTGCACCGAGGAACAAAAGGTAACTTTTCTTTGCCTACATGTTAGAGGCGGATCTTGAGTTCGTGGAATGGTACCCGAAGATTGCTAGAAGCATCTGACACTGCGATGAATTGGGAATTATTCAAGGCCTACTTTTACGAGAAGTATTTTCCTGAATCTGTGAGGAATGCCAAGGATATAGAATTCATGCAGCTAACCCAAGGAGGCATGAGTGTTGCCCAGTATACTGCAAAGTTCGAAGAGCTAATCAAGTTCTCAAGGGTTTTTCAAGGGAACCCTGATGAAGTTTGGAAATGTGTCAAATATGAAGCAGATTAAAGGCGAGAGATCAATATCATTTGTTGCACACATGGAAATTAGGGATTTCCCCATACTGGTCAACAAATGTCGTATTATCGAGGAGGGCATACGAAGTTGAATGTATCAAGGGCTGAGAATTTCAGTAAGAAGATGGCACCTCAAGCTCCGAGGTTCAAGCCTCAATCCAAACCATCGCTCAGGCCACACCCTAGGCCGCAGTTCAGGCCCCAAGGCCCTAGGAATGATTTTCATCATGGAGGGTCTAGTGGTTCCAAGGGCAAGGCGCCACAAAGAACCCCAGCTGCACCCCCTAGGCCTGCACTGCTCTATGCCCCAAGTGTGGGAAGCCGCACGGAGATCGTCCTTGCTTGATGGGCCAAGGAGTTTGCTTCAAATGTGGGAAACCTGGTCATTTTGCTAGAGAATGCACCGAGAGGAACCCGAGGGCCCCTAACCCCAGGCCGCAACACCAAGGGAGGGTCTTTACCCTCAATGCAAAAGATTCGACAAAATCCAGAAGCCTCATAGAAGGTAAGTGTGAAATGAATGGTAGGACCTTAATTGTACTATTTGATTCTGGCGCAACCCACTCCTTCATATCACATGATAGTGTCAACTCCTTGCATTTACATGTGTCAGAACTTCCCTTTGATCTTACTGTTTCTACACCTACTGGTAAACCTGTTAGGACTTGTAGATGTTGCTTAAGTTGTCGTTTCATTGTAAAAGGTAGACCTTTTGTTCAAGATCTAGTTTGTTTACCTATGCATGATTTAGACATGATCCTCGGCATGGATTGGCTTTATGCTAACCGTGTATTGTTGAACTGCTATACCAGGTCTGTCATCTTCCTCCCTATCCCTAGTGTGTCTAATGCATCTTTAAAACTTTATTTGAATCCTGTAGAGGTTAATTGTTATGGGGATGAGAGTAAGGGGTACATTCTCCTAGCCGCGAACGATGTGGACTTTGAGCAAGATATTGATGATGTGCCCGTAGTAAGAGAATACCCTGAAGTATTTCCGGATGAGATACCTGAGTTCCCTCCAGTTAGGGAGGTAGAGTTTTCGATTGAGTTAGTGCCAGGAACAGGACCCATATCCATTGCACCCTATAGGATGTCGCCCCTAGAATTAACTGAATTAAAGACTCAATTAGAGGAGCTTTTGGAAAAGAGGTTTGTAAGGCCTAGTGCATCACCATGGGGAGCCCCTGTCCTATTCGTCAAAAAGAAAGATGGAAGCATGAGGCTTTGCATAGACTATAGGCAGTTGAACCGAGTGACCGTGAAGAACAAGTACCCTCTACCTAGGATTGATGACTTGATGGATCAACTAAGGGGAGCAGTAGTGTTCTCAAAGATTGACCTAAGATCGGGATATCACCAAATTAGGGTAAGAGATGAGGACATACCTAAGACTGCTTTTAGGACTCGGTATGGCCACTTTGAATTCACAGTGATGTCATTTGGATTGACCAACGCTCCTGCTGTGTTTATGGATTACATGAATAGGATTTTCAGGCCCTATTTGGATCAATTTGTGGTTGTTTTCATAGATGATATACTCATCTACTCGAAGACCCCCGAAGAGCATGAGCACCATTTAAGGATAGTATTAGAGATTTTGAAAGAGAAGAAGTTGTATGCAAAGTTATCTAAGTGTGAATTCTGGTTGGAAGAAGTAAAATTTTTAGGACATGTAGTTTCAAAGGGAGGTATCGCAGTTGACCCTAGTAAGATAGAAGCAGTAATGAGCTGGGAGAGACCAACCACAGTGACAGAGATACGAAGCTTCTTAGGATTAGCTGGATATTACCGTAGATTCATTAAAGAATTTTCTCGGATTTCCTTACCCTTGACCAAGCTTACAAGGAAGAGTGCCCCTTTTGAATGGACTACAGAATGTGAGCAAAGTTTTCAAGAACTAAAGGTGAGGTTAACCACAACCCAGTGTTAGTTTTACGACCCTAATGAATCCTTCGAAGTTTACTGTGATGCGTCAGGAAAAGGCTTGGGATGTGTGCTGATGCAAAATAGGCAAGTGGTGGCCTATGCATCCCGACAACTCAAGCCTCACGAAGCAAACTACCCCACCCATGACCTAGAATTGGCCGCAGTTGTGTTTGCCTTGAAGGTATGGAGACACCACTTATATGGGGTGAAGTTTGAGGTATTTTCTGATCATAAGAGCCTCAAATACCTTTTCGATCAGAAGGAGTTGAATATGAGGCAGAGGAGATGGATGGAATTTCTGAAGGATTATGATTTTGGATTAAACTATCATCCCGGAAAGGCCAATGTGGTGGCCGATGCCCTGAGTCGGAAGTCACTGCATCAGTCTCAAATGATGGTTAAGGAGGCGGAATTGATTGAGAAGTTTAAAGACATGAACTTAGGGATGACTCTAACAACCAAAAGCTTAAGGATGTGTCACCTCAGCGTAACCAGTGAGTTCAAAGAGAGAATCACCCAGGCCCAACAAGAGGATGAGGAGTTTAAGGAGACATTAGAGGCAGTAGAGAATGGAAAATTGAAGGGTTTCTCCCAAGGAGCTGACAAGATATGGAGATTTGAGGGCCGGATTTGTGTGCCGGCAAGTGGTGACCTCCGAAAGGGATTTTGGAGGAGGCTCACAAAAGCCATTTTACTATTCATCCTGGTACAACCAAGATGTATCAAGATTTGAAAAAGATGTTTTGGTGGCCTGGTTTGAAGCGGGACGTGGTAGCATGGGTGAATAAGTGCTTGGTCTGTCAAAGGTGAAGATTGAGCACCAAAGACCTTACGGGATGCTGCACCTTGTCAATTCCTGAATGGAAATGGGACAAAGCATCTCTATGGATTTTGTAACGGATTGCCTAAGACCCAAGTTGGCCATAACGCCATATGGGTAATTGTAGATCGTACCGACTAAGTCGGCCCACTTTTTGCCCATTAAGGTGACTTATTCCTTGGATAAGTTAGCACAATTGTACATCCAAGAGATAGTGAGGTTACACGGAGTACCGTCGACTATAGTCTCTGTCCGAGATCCGCGGTTTACATCACGATTTTGGGGAGCCTTTCAAAGCGACTTTTGGTTCAAAGTTGTGTCTAAGCACGACTTACCACCCTCAGACGGATATGGCCAATCGGAAAGAACAATACAAACCTTGGAAGATATGTTGAGGGCATGTGTGTTAGACCAAAGGGGGAGTTGGGATAGGTACTTGCCATTGATCGAGTTTGCATATAACAACAGTTATCATGCAAGCATCGGTATGGCACCGTACGAGGCATTGTATGGAAGGAAGTGTCAATCGCCATTATGTTGGTATGAACCCGGTGAACAGGGCATGTTAGGGCCCGAGGTTGTAAGGGAGACTACGGTGCAAATCAAGAGGATTAGAGATAAAATCCTGACTGCTCAAAGTCGACAGAAAAGCTATGCGGACAAGCGGCGAAAGCCATTGGAATTCCAGGAGGGGGAACATGTATTCCTTAGGATTACCCCCACAACAGGCATAGGGCGAGCCATGAAAGTTAAGAAGTTGAGCCCTAGGTTTCTGGGTCCTTTCGAAATCCTTAAAAGAGTCGGGTCAGTAGCTTATCAGATAGCCTTGCCACCCAACTTGTCAAACCTACACGATGTTTTCCATGTTTCCCAGCTGAGAAAATACCAGTCCGACCCTAGTCATGTGTTTGAGCCAGAACAGGTACAATTAAGGGAAGACCTAACTTTCAATTTGCCGCCCACAAGGATCTTGGACAAGGGAGTCAAGCAATTGAGAAGTAAAACCGTACCCTTGGTCAAGGTAGCATGGGGACAGGGAAAAGAGGAGGAGTGCACATGGGAGCTAGAATCAGAGATGAGGTCGCAATATCCGGAATTATTCACAGGTAACAAATTTCGAGGGCGAAATTTTTCTTAGGAGGGGGGAAATGTAACGCCCCGATTTTTTTTTCTCTACTGCTCCAAATGACCAAAATACCCCTAGGTCATTTTGGATAAAAATTTAAGGCCGGATAGCCTGGGCCATCCTCGACATCATGTTTTAATTATAGGATCAGGATTATATGAGATTTGATGAGTGGTTCGAGCAAGAACCGCAAATCCCCGATTTTTCCGTGTACAAATGACCAAAATGCCCCTGAGGTCATTTTCACACGGAAATCGAAGACGGTCATTCTCGGCCATCCCAAGGGGGTTAGTTTGATGATTGAAGGGGATAAAATGTGTTATGAATTATGATAAAGGTGAAAATTTCAATTTCTGAACTTTCATGCGCTAAATGACCAAAATGCCTCATGGCGATTTGTACTAATTTAGTGCCGATTGAACCCTACCATTACCCAAAAGTTAGAAATGTTAATATTGATGGATGTTTGATATTCGGAAAAGGTTCTGTAGTCTCAGGTAAATTTTATGTGAAATTACCATTTTACCCCTAATTGGTGCTACTTAAGCGTAATTGGGTAAATAAGGATACATGGGCACTATTAGGCTTTAATTAAATATAATTAAATTTTATTTACTTATTATGGGTCAGATTATTTATTTTAAATTATTTAAGGTCTGAAATTTATTTTGAAATTAAATTTCCATTTCAAATTTTATGATTCACTAGATTACAAAAAACCTAATAAACTAAGAGTTAGTGGATTTTCTCTACTTCCTTAATTTAGGGAACTATGTTAGTGCTTGTTTTTCAAATGGGATTTTTGTCAAACAAAGTTGTATGACCACTCCAAAAAAGTTGTCTTGAGTGCCTAAACCACTACAAACAACTTCCAACAAAAAGAATTCTTTTCCTAAATTAATTCCCTAATTTATGCTAACTAAAATTCTAATTCTTCCACTCAAAATAAAATAAAATTTTCCTCCCCATTGCTCAAGGAGGCTACGGTTGCCTCATGGTCATTGTCCCCATTATTTTCAAATTTAATACACCAATACACACACAAAACACTCATTCTTACTATCTATTGTTTTTGGTAAACCTAATTGTCCAAAAAAGTAGTCATATTCTCTCTAACCTAAACACTTCATCTTCTTCCTCTCCTCCACCTCCAAGAGCCACCATCTTCAACCTCCACCCAAGCTCTCCACCTCTAATCAACATATCTCCACCATAGATCAACTCCTAAACACTTAATCTTTCCATCTCCAAAACACAAGAACACAAGAAAAATCCTCCTACTACCTTAACTCCTCTTGGCAGAAATCATCTTGCCCATCAAGAGAAGATTTTTCTTCTCTTTGTTTCATACAAGATCAAGCTTTCACTCTTGCAAACAAGAAACAACCGTGGTAGGGATTTTGTTTTGATGTTTCATTCCTTTTCTTGGTTCATTTTCGGATTTATGGTTGGTTGAATGAATAAATTTTTACTCCTCTCTTCTTCATCTATTTTCGGTTTTGGAACCTTCATATGAGTTCCCTTCATTTTTGGTTTTTGGATGTCAATGGGAAGTTGAAACCGTGGCTTGATGATGAGGGTTTTGATGATGGTTTTGACACCATCAAGTATTTAACCTCTAGAGCTCAAGGTTTAGTATTTTTCGGTTTTACAAAGGCCATGAGAAATAAAATGTTTTGATGGTTTAGTTTTGGTTATCTATTCTTGGTTGTTCACAACCAAAGTTCAATGATGATGGTTCTTGATGGTAGTTGTGAAAACTACTATATTTTGAACCTCTAGAGCTTGAGTTTCGGTTTTGACCCCAAGATAACATATTAGTGTATTTAGTATGCTTTTTCGGTCTCTTTATGATTTTACTTGAGCTTGATGGTGAGTCCAAAGAAATGAGGTTCTTGGAACTATGAACAATAGGACTCTAAAGCTCACCATGTTTAAGATTGGTTGAGGACAAGAATCTAATCTTGAAAAGTTTCGAGCTTTAATGATTAAGATGTAAAAATGGATTTACATACATGTTTACTTTCAAGTTACCACTTTAATCTTAAGAGATAATAATGAAACCCTTGCATGGCATGTTTATTTTGAGCCATCACCATAAACCTTGAAGATAATAATGGGTTTGCATAGCATATTTATTTTTCAAGCTATCATTCTAACTCCTAAAGACAAAAGTGGACTTGCATAGCATATTTATTTTCAAGTCATCACCTAAGACACTAAAGCTCAAAACTTGTCCTTGGATCTTAAATGTAAATTTGAACATGGCCACACATTTGTGTATATATATATACATACGGCTATGACACTATGAGATCTTTAAATGGGTTTACTTGATTTTAAGTTGAGATAGTTGAGATAGTTATTGAAAATTATACAAGTTGTGTTTTTAAAGTTTTCTTTTCGCAAGTTTTGGGACTCAAGTGTAGCAAGAATGGTGTTTTATGAACAAGGGAGCTACTAATGTGATTTGAGATGTTTAGTTTCTGTTTTAGCAAATTTATGTGAGTATTCAAGAGATAAAAATATTTTTTGGCATTTCCTATGACTCCAACAAAGCGAAGAGGAAAACTAGTAGCTAGAAGTTATCAAAAGTATAATTTTGGAATGATTTCGGAACTAAATTTTAAGTCACTGTTTCTAACTCATAAATTCTGTATGATTCTGTTTGGAGGTGTTTTAATTGGTAGAAAATGTTGTTACTTGTTGTAAAAATTATTTTTAACATCCTAGGGTAAGCTAGTAATGGAAACGAGTAAATTATGCAACTCTCTAATGCTTTTATGAAATGAAAATATAGCTACTGCCTAGATGATACAAACACTGTTAAGAGATGTTTAGGATGAGATAAATGTGAGGAAATCATTAGTAGTTGATGCAGAAATTATTTTAGGTATTTTGGAAAGACTAGAAAACTAGAAAGAACCGAAAAATGTAGCTTTGAGACCCGTAGAGTTTGATAAAATATGGCTACTGCATTGAGATCAATTATTTGGCAAACATTCTGTTTGGAAGTGGAATTAGATGTGAAAAATCCTATAGGAGGCAGTGAGAATTAATGTTAGCATTATAGGAGAAATCGGAAACTAGAAAGGGCCAAAGACGTAAATTCTAGAACCCCGAAAACGTATATTTTATGGTTATCGCCCAAACTATCCAGCATCATTTAGAAATGTTTTTGAAGTTGAAAATAGATGGAAATCATTGAGTATGACCTTTGAGATGCCTAAGAGAATAGTTACGGTAATTAGGTTACGTCGAGCCTAAGTTTTAACCCCGGTAAGACAAAGGGGTAATTACAGAGAACTTGGAATTGAATTTCATAATTGGTGATTCATGATGATTGGTTGTTCACTGCCCATATACATGTCTATGCATATTTTATAATGAACATAGCATGTACATTAGTTTAGTCCTGCCTTGATTCCTAGGCATATTGGGTAGGAGCATATTTATCATCCCATAAAGTGTTGATGACATGTGTTATATGATTATATGAATGTGAAGAATGAATATGTGTTTATGAATGAGGTTGTGAACCCGACTTATACGACTCATTTGTGGTATGCTATGATCATAATGGATTGAGATGCATGATTTATATGACATTGGTGAGCATGAAATGCTAAGTGAAATATCATGATGATATCCGAAATGGAATGCTCATATTGTATCCTGGATGATATTTGAGGTTGTACATTCATGCTTTGCATTCTTGCATAGCATACCGAGACGCATTTCTCCGCTTGATGAGGGAGATAACAAAACCGTGAGGGTATGGTAGATGCAGCTGCCAAAGCGGACAAATTTACTATGCAGGGTGTAAGTAAATGCGTTTCAAGAAGGAGATAATCCTAACCGTACTCTGGGAGTCGGGATATGATAGGTGATCCTTAAGCCCCCTAACCCACACTCTAGGAGTCGAAATTTATTTATACTTATCTGGGATAAGTTGGAAACTAGTGACGACTAGTTAGGTATGAGCTCATAACCTAGAACTCTCATAGGAGAGAGTATTAGGGTGGCCGCATAGAAAAGTATATGAAAGAGGAAAGTTCATGCAAATCATCATGTGCATCAAGGAAATCATCACGTGCATCTTGCAAATTATCAAGCATACTTTATAATCATGATATGCATTTCTTGTGATTGACTTAGTATAATTCTCTATGATGTACTTGCATGTGGCATTGACATGCATTCCATGAATTGGTATGATGCATTCATGACATTGATTCATGCTAAAAGACACGGACCTTGGATAATGACTTTTCGAACTTAATAAGGAAACTTTACTTGTGCCCACTATTTTCATAATGAAAACCCAAGGTGCCTGAGGGCGTAGATGATGACATATTGTTAGGAGGTGAAAACCCTCTGAGATTCTTTTATAAGTTTCTCACTCCCTCTTTCTTGCATTCTTTCCACTCGTCTTGAGGCCGATGGCGACGTTCGTGATCTTCGTTGATGCTCCCACACAGGAAATGCACTTTGACGCCACTCACCGGACTTATCATTTCGTGGGTCGTTGTCTTTGTTCGATTGTTCGTGTTCTTAGCACGTCCTTTTACACACCCAGTTACTAGTTATAGATTTTCTCCGCCACTCCATTTCTTGATGAGTGATCTTCGAGCATGCCCGTCAGCGAGTAGAGCGATTTAGTCGTACACATCCTCCGCTTCGTCTGCTCATGGGTATCCCGATGCGTTCCTCATTCTCCTAGTTAAATGGAGCCTGAGACAGACCCCTCAGAGGAGTCACCATCCCAACACTCCTCTGGCGGTTTCGCCCCTGCTTTTCCCATGGAGCTTGGAGATGTCGGTGTAGGAGCAACTTGTCGAGAGGTCCATCGAGGGGAGCTACCTCGGTTTATCGTGGGCTGTTAGTCCTCGTCGAGGTGCCCATGTTCGTCCATCCTACGGTCTCGGTAATCTTTGAGGAGTGACCCGTTTCATTGGCCGCACTTCCCCTTCTCCATAGAGACATTTTGATAGCCGAGGATGATTAGTGATCGCAGGTGCCCTAGCACACTTAGTGGATAGCTTCCTTCGTTTTCCCCCTATCTTGAGGTTATCCCACCTATGTGCACCCCAGTAGACTTAGTAGTGAAGAGTGGTCCTTAGTCTATTTAAATTTCCGCACTACTTTATGCACTTTGTTTCTTTTCTGTTTTGTGGATTAATGTATCATCCTAACTGTTAAGGATGAAGATATCATTATTCATTACTACGTGTTTGGTGTGTAAGGATGTTGTTATTACATGAATTCATGACGATTATCTATGAATGTGATACTATGGGTTTAAATATCATATGCTTGCTCGCGATGTATAGGGGCCATTTGTTCATTTTCGGTATACGAGGCTCACTATTTTGTTTAAGATTCAAAAAAAAAAAATTTAGCCGTATTTTTGCTAAGTATTTTACAAATGCAAGGTTAAGAACTAGAACAAAAGAGTAATAACTAATAATTAACTCAAAATGCGACCTAGGCGTGTTGGGTTAAATATTAGGGTGTTACAAAATGCAGTCAGTGTAGGAAAATGGAGTTGCATGCAATACGTCAATCAATAGCGTATTGGAGTAAAAAATACGTGACACTGTTTTACGTATTCTTTTTAACACAAAACTAGTGTATATTGGTAATTAATCTCACTACTCGTGCAAATCAGTAATTAATCTTTTTTTAAAATTTTTTATCCGTAAAAAAGCCAATGTAGACGCTTGAAGTTTCCTTAGATGCAAGGGTAGGCCCAAAAAATTTTAATGGAAGCGCGGCTGCCAAATATATATAATAAAAAAAATCATTTGTCAAACAAACAATTAATACAATACAAAGGATACAAATATATTTATAATTAATATATACTTATCAAATATGTATAAAATTAAATATATTTATATAATTTTTAATTTTACTTATTTTTTTGGACTGATTAGTTAACATGTATATAAATTTTAAAACAAAGTAACTAAGCTTGGGAGGACCACGGCAATCCTGGTCCACCAAACTTCGCCCCAACCTAGATGAGCCTAATCTCACCCTGCGAACTGATGCCACGAGGCTTCACTGGTGGAGCATGTCTGAAGGCCGCATTTATGCTTTTCCAGCGGTTTTATCCTTTATTTTCTCTTTTTATAAATGTACAAAAAGAAAATATAATAACGCACATTAAAAGTGGAGATCATAAATTATATATATGTATATTGATAATATTAATGTATCCTTTTGATAATATTAACATCACCCTAGAGTCAAACCTTTATGTTTTTTATAATGTTCATTAAAAAAATCAGTTTTTAATATGTAAATAATATTTTTTAAAAAACATAATTATTCATTTTCAGTTGTAAAGGAAAAGGGTTTCTATGGATATATATTGATTTTTTTTTGTGTAGTTGATATTTTGATATCCATAATTTAAAATCATAGATATATTTCTATAATATAACGTATAATGTATAATTTGGTTTTTTTTTTTTGGTCGGAATGTATATTTTGGTTAGCCCCAACACCAAATTAACAATCGTTTCTTTTTAATTATTGGCCCAATCCGTAAACGAGCAGTTTATTCATATTGTTTAGGCCTCTTGAAATCACAGCCCGAATACACGGCCCATTAATATTTGAGAAATAATAAAGGTATATTTGGTTTCAGGTTTTAATTTTTAATTTTAATTTTTTTATTTTTAAAAAATTTAGGAAAGAAAAAATAAAAAATTTGAAATTTTTTAAAATTTTTAATATTTCTTTTACAAAATCTAAAAAAATTAAAAATAATAATTTAAAACTGAAAACTTAAATTAAATTTGCCCTGAATACTCGAATCGGTGTTGCTATCTGGCACAACACTTTTCACCTCGAAAAATGACGAGAATTGTTTCTCTTGTATTTTTAGCCAAGTATTCTTTTTACTTGTTCGAAGATGTGATTGAGAAAATATACTAATATTAAGTAATTATTTTTTCAAACGTAATTAATTATTTATTAATCATTTTAACTTCAAACCCAATCTAATATATGGAAGAGGACAAGTACAACCATCATTCTCGTTTATAAGAATTATTACTATTTATTCCCACTTAAACCTGAGTTACTGTATCCATGTGAGTGATTTGACTCGGTTCTTTAACTTTTTCTCTCACTTTCGTGATTCGCCTAAACAGTATAATGCATGTGTCTAATTTTACATCTGTTATTCTTCTTCTTCTTTTTGTTTTTTTCGCCCCGTGAAATGTCGAAATTTTCATCAGGGCTACTGCAACTTTTGACGTACGTTAACTACCCAATGGCCGGAGAATTGTTTCAATAAAAGATAAATATAAGTCATATATCATTGAATAACCTTCTACTAAAATATTTATTGTATGTTAGGTTAAAATTTTTATATGATTAAATTATGTTTATAGAATTTCATATTAATCTAAAATTATTTAAATATCCATATATAGTTATATACATTAACATCAATGTAATGAATAATTCTTAAATATAAAAAATTAAAAGAATCGATTACAATTTTATGCATCGATAGAGTGCTAAACGATTTTTATATCGTCAAAAAATAGAAATTTTAAAAAAGTACCAACCATATTAATATGCATATTGGACACCGGAGCTTCTGATGCAGACTGTTGGTATGGGGAGCAATTTTGTGCTCATATATAACTTCAGTACACTGGAGTGTTATTCTAAGTAAAAAAGGGTTTGTCGGTGCAAATAATGAAAATGGTCTTGATGGGGATTCAGCTGCTGCATTCAAGTTGCTGGTTTTATTTCTCTAGTTGTTATAGGTGTGTAGTTTGATAAGCATAATGGAGTCACAATGAAAAGAAGTCACTATGTATAATTGCTGATGAGTAATATTATTGTGTGGCGATCCATTGGAGTCACAGCGGCCACTAGTGTTTTGGGGGTTAAAATTGAATAAAATGAGTGGCCTGGACCAAATATGTGCTTCATTTGATCAATCAATACGGACTAAACAGTACACAGTTCGCTGCTGCAGGTTGCTTCTCTATAATATGCTGTTGTTTTTGAAATATGGTGCCTGCCTCAAAAAAAGGACAAAAAAAAAAGGGGGCATATGTGTTGCTCTGCTGCTGATGTACTGTAATATGCTATTATCTGCAATATGCTAATTTGCTGGTGTTGTATGATCACTATGCCCCTCCTTTGGTGTTTGCTTCAATTATATCAATAAGAGCATATGAATCTGATGGAGTTATCTTTTATTGTATCCCTTACTTAGCATTGGGATGGAGTATTTTCAAAATACAAGGAAATTTAAAATGCTAGGAAATTAAAATACTTTAATTAAATTTTCTTCAATTTTTAAATTTTTTATTTTTAGATTGATAATTATATTTTCTTCATTTGTAAAATACTTTGTTTAGATAAGATAATTACATTACTTTGATTTTAACAAATTTTATTTGAAAAATACAAAATATTTTTTTTAAATAAGATTTTTTATTAGTAATCAAAATTCAATTGATTTAAAATCAATTATAATAAGTTCATATGTCATAAATTATATTAAATTTTATTGACAAAATATTTTGAATTTGAATTATAAAATTTAATTATTATATAAATAATAAAATATGATATGTAAATATAACATCATATAATATAAACTGAATATTAAAAAAAATTAAAATACAACAAAATAAATTAAAAATAACATTAAATGAAAATCTCATAAATATAAAAAAACTGTAATAGAATCTATTATTATAATATTTGAGAGTCATTTCATGAAAAGTATTACAAGTGTCTTTCATACAGAGCTTTAGGATACACGTGTCATTCATTTAGTGATTTAGGACCCACTTTTCTAAACATTTATGTCTACAGGTTTTTTCACTTAATTTATAATTAAATTATTAATTATTAATAAAATCAAATCTACTATCATTAAATATTACGTGAATCAATAAAATTAGAATTATTAAGATATATTTATGGGATTACAAATCATTAAAATTACGATTTACAATTAAAATTAAGAATCATTAAAAAATGGATTAGAAATAAATTTATTGGGTGATTAAAATATTAATGAGGTCATTACAACAAAAAACCGTGTGATATGAAAAAAATTTAAAAAAAAAAAGAAATGTCTTAATCAAATCAACAAAAAATTCTCCATTATAACAAAAAAACGTGTGATATAACAAAAAAAAAAGGAGAATGCCTTGATCAGATCAACAAAAAGGTCTCCTATTTGTTGTGCGATTATGGTGTGTAGGATCTTTTAAGGGCAAATCTTTCTGTTTTATTTTTTATCCATTGTTATTGGATTTAATTTTGTTATATCTATGAAATTCTTTGATCTTTCATGTAACTGTAACATCGGATAAACCAAGACATGACCACTATTATTACTCATTGAATATATATATATATAAAATCACCGATTTAGGTGTAAAGTAAAAATTTGTTAATTGCATTTGGATCACACTACTAATAATTAACAAGTCTAGCAAACTGACAAATAGATTCATTTGGCTAAAATAAAAGGTAGTAAATCAATTCGTGATTATCTATTTTAATTTGTTTGACACTTAATGAAGAATTTCATTAAGCTGATAATAGAAAAGAGATGAATTTGTCTCAGAATTTTACAGAGGAACATTTTTTTCTATCAATCTATTTCAAATTGAAATGAAAGCAAGCATTTATCATTTCTAAAATTAAACAAAGTAAATAGCCACCTCTAAAAATACAAGGCGTCTTCTGTGACTTGCGTATCAGTAAAAAAAAAAACCCGATTTTTTACTTGCGTATCATTTATATAATAATATATATCAATTGAAAAATATACACAATATTATATACTATATGCAAATTATATTATTGTTATTATTATTATTATTATTATAGATTATAAATATATTATCTATTATACTAATATTTCATACTCATTTCATAGAAACTATTACACATGTCATTGATATAGTGATTTAGGCTCCACCTTTCTTAATCTTTATGTCTAATTTTTTTTTTAAACTTAGTTTACAATTTACTTATTAATTATTTTTATATGAAATAAATCAAATATTACAATCATTAAAAATTACAATTTGCATTAAGAAAGGACTCATGTCAATATAATTACGACTTACAATTAAATTAAGAACTATTAATAGCCTCATATTATGAAGGTAATATAAAAAATTATAAAGGAAATATTTTCAAAATAAATAAGCTTTAAAATTAGTTTTTTTTCAAAAAAAAAACGAGCATGCCAATTTGTTAACGAATTACTAATTGATTAATTTTGATATGATAATAATTCAAAATTCAATTTCTACCAAATTTATTGTTAATCAAATATTTAACACTCATTATAATACAAATATGATAATTTATTTTTAATCAAATATGATAACAATTGATATAATACTAATATTTAAGAACCATTACATAAAAAATTTTCCATGCGTTATTCGTAGAAAAATTATACCTCATCATTTCATAATTTTAATACTTAAAGTAAGTTTTTGAATTTAATTTACCTTCTAATTATCAATTATTTTTTCCAATAATATCTTTATCTGTTTACCATTAGCAAAAGTAATATAAAAATAAAAAAATATAAATAAAATTATAATTCAATATATTATACCATGAAAATTATATATATAATTATAGTATTAATGATGATAAAGCTATTATATTTATGTTGCATTAGTAGTATTTGTTATTATGGATATTTATATTTTAAAGTTTAAAGTATTTTTAATTGTTTTAACAAACCCATAAATATCAATAAAGATTTAAATCTTCACGTGGAATGAGGAATGAAGACTCATGACGGGGATATGGATGAGAATGAATGCAAAATTCTAAATGAGGATGAGATTAAGGGAAAATTTTCTAACTTCAAATTTAAAACTTTTAAAAATCATAATAAAAATTATCTATCTACCTATATCACTATATTCTATTTAATTTTTTACAATTTGCATATTCCAATCTATTAATTCCATAATTTTTTCACACTAATCTTTTTGAAAAATCACCTTTAATTTTTCAACACTAAAATATTTTAAAAAAATTAATTTCACAATTTACACTCTTTGATAATGATACTAAATATTTATTAATTTTAAAAATTAAATAATTATATTACTTTTTAATTCAAAATAATATTATAATTGATATACTACTCTAATAATTAAGATTATATAAATTAGAATTATATTTTTTTCACTAATTATTACATATTAATTATAACGTATATTTTAAAATTGATATTTTAATTTATCAAAAGGATATACAAGGAAAATATGTATAATTGAAATAGTATAAATTAAATTTATTTATTATTTTTTAATTAGAAAATATATTTTTATATTTTTATAAATTAAATATTTTAATTTACTGAAAAAGATATAAACAGCTATGGATGATAAAAAAATTGAAAGTGGGTACATGTGAAAATTACCCACAATGGGAAAGGGAGTTGAGACATATTTTATTTATAGGGACAATTGATGGTGCTAAGTCCCCGTTTGTTAAATGGGATAGCGTCGGAGATAACACACGTTATTTTTTTTAATTATTTTTATTGTAGTTGCATCATGTATGCATTTTAATTTTAATTTAGATTATGTTTCATTAATAGTATTTGTTATTATGGATATTTATTTTTCAAATTATAAAATATTTTTAAGTTTTTCTCTTTTAAAAATTTGTTAATAAACCCTAGAATATCATTGGATTCAAAATTCCTACGGGAAATGGGAAATACAGACCCAAAAGAGAGATGGGGATAAGGATGAGAGTTAAAACTCTAAACAGTGACGGAAGGCGTGAGACATGTCCCCTTTCTCATGGATACTTATTGTCGTCCCTATAAGTGGCTCGTGATATAGTAAAATTATTCATTTATTCTCTTTCTTTATTCAACAATTTCAACTTTTTAAATGTGTAAAATTTTCATAAAATAAGCTTTTTAGTGTTAGTTGTAGGTCATCTATCGAGATTTTTTCAAGCTTATAAACATTATATTCAAAATAAGATATAAATAAAATGACATATTTATATTTTGTCCATTTATTTAATTATTTAAATATTAACTTACTTTTAAGATAAATTTATATACTCAATTTTCAGTAAGATATATTTAAATAAATTATCATGTATTTTCGATAATGATCAACAAACTATTTTTTATTATCTCCCCATGCGTCGCACGGATCCAATGACTAGTATAATAAAAATGAGACTTATCAAAATAGGAAAAAACATATACTTGTGCGTGTGGAGATTTCCAAAATTCCTTCTCTATAAGTAAAAATTGAAATTCTCTATTTTAGGTAGATAAAATCACTCTTTAAAATTCATTAGATTTTGCAATTTCTTCTAAGTTAATATGCAAATAAAATATTTTATCACGATGAATTTTAAATCTTTCTAAAACTTACATTCACTCCTATAATTATTTTGATCCAAACGCACACTTAGGGGCATTTCTTTCAAGGTTTGAAATTAGATTCCCAGAAATGTGATTCCTGGGAATGATATTCCTGGAAATATTATTCTCGGATATCTTTAAAAAATTGTTTGTTTAGCATTAAATATTTTTGGAATTATTTGTTAAGATTTTTGGAAATAAATTTAAAACTTGTTTGCTTTATAATCTATATTCTCGATAATATATATCATAATTTCTAAAATACTTTTAACACAATCATAAAAGGAGAAAAAGTAAATAATTAAGTGATTGTTTAGTAATTGTGTTTAATAATTGTGATTCCTAAGTGTAATACCCGGTATACACGTGTCCGTAGACAAGTTTTATATGGCCTCAAGGTCCCCCAGGACCCACCCATGTTGTCGGGTCCGAGATTTTGCTAAGTCTGAAGCCTTACACCTCCTTGGTAGGCTATATGTTAGAGCCACTTTCTTGGGATCAAAAGTCCCGATAATTGCTCTCTAGATAGATATGAATTGATATATGATTTTTAATTAATTTTAGAAAACCTTTAGATGTTTCATTTCTAGCCCCCAAGTTTAGAAAATCGCAGGAATTTCGGATTTTGAACTAAAACTCCAAAATGAGATTTTGATTGGTTGGGTTTTTGATTTTTTTGATATTTTATTTGAATCAAAATGGGGGGTATTTCCTTATTTACATTTATGTTTTAAAGTTAATAGGAAAGAAAGTAAATGATTTAACTTAAAGTAGAGAAATGTAAATAACCATGACAGTATGTGTCTGGTGTTATATCAGTGTTAGACATATCAGTAAACTGTTACTAATATGAGTTGAAGCCATGACAGAAACGTGTTGTTGTCCACGGCTGGATTTCATGCAAGCAAAACTATTGGTGTTGCTAGCCACGACTGGGATTCCTTTGCTATCCACGTTTAAGGACTCTATAGAGGAGGCAATGTTGGATTTGCTGTCCACGGCTAGCCATTTTGCTATCCATGGCTAGAGAGTTTGTTGTCCACGGTTAGGAATTTTAGAGATGTAATGCTAGTGCATGATGACAGCAAAATGGCAGCAATGTGCTTCATGACAACAACATTTTTTTGTCATAGAGTTCTTTTCACAGCTGTGAAGGAGTTTTCACAGCTGTGAAGAAGTTTTCACAGCTGAGAATGAGTTCCCACAGCTAGGAATGAGTTCTCACAGCCGAGAATGAATTCTCACAGCGGGGAATGAGTTCCCACAGCTGGGAATGAGTTCCCACAGCTGGGAATGAGTTCCCACAGCTGGGAATGAGTTCCCACAGCTGAGAATCAATTCTCACAGCTGGGAATGAGTTCTCACAGCTGGGGATGAGTTTCCCACAGCTGAGGGTAAGTTTCCACAGCTGGGAATGTGATTCCACAGCTGATAATGGGTTTCTACGGCTAATTGTCATAGTTGAGACTTTTAGTGTACAGTAACCTGTAAGTGCACAGTTCCCCGGTCATAAAAAAGCGAATGAAGGGAAAAAAACCTTTCCTTCTCATTTTTCTTCTTTTTCTTCAAACCAGAAACCTCCCCCTCTCTTTTTCTCTCATTTTTCTTCAACCCCATTCCAATCTAGCTCCCATAAATCATTAAGGTGAGTATATATTACAAGATCTTGTCTCCTTTTTGTCATTCTTGCACATTCTCGAAATGGACATTTTTATTTCTCTCTTTTTGTCATGTAAGGGTGTCCCCCCCCCCCCAATTTTTGTTAGGGCTAGATTAGAGTTATTTAAGTGTTGATAAATTCTAATACTGAGTTTATTGGCTGTTTTAGTCGACGTGGTGCCTCCCCCTGCTCTCCGGAGTTTAGTTAGAGTTGACGTTACCCCTCCCTCCCCTTCAGGTGAGTGGGTTTGACCTCATAACCTTAGATTTTATCATTATTGATATGTTCATGCATTATGATTATGTTAAATATGAAGTTAAAGACAAGACTAAGTATATATTATGATTTTACATGCTTATGTAAGCTAGAGGAATTTATGATTTATGATGGTAGCATGAAAAATGTATTTTAGAAAACCATGGGACCATGATTGATAGATTGTATGTTATTAAAATGTTTATTGTTCAATTCTAAGAGATTTGTGCAAGAGTATATGATTTAATAGTTATTATTTCATCAAATATTTTTAAGAGTTTATGATATGTTTATGATTCAAGACGTGAGATATTATTATGACGCTAGAGATTTTTATATGATTTAGAACCCCGATAATTTGAACTATGATTTTAGATATATTAAGTATATTAAAATGTATTAGCTGAGAAATGGATTTAGAACTTCAGTTTGTAGTACCAAGAGGTACGGAATTCAGTATGATTCCTAGCTACTGTTAGATATATATTCTGTGGGCTTGAAATCGGAATGCCTACAAGCGGTGATCCCTTGGGCTCGATTTTCATAGCCACAGTTATGCTAAAGTCAGATTGTTAGAGTTGTATGAGTCCAAAACTCTCAGAGTATTAAGAATTTAGGGGCACTTGTTCGCCAGGGATTGAGCACCCACCTTTCAGATTTAAAATGATTTTATTAAAAGAGCTAGAATATGATTATGACTTGATTTAGAGATTTTATGAATTACCACAATGATTTTAAGAGTAAAGTAATTTATGTATTATGGAGTTTTAAACTCCAGAGCAGAATCTAACATAGAGTTTTAGAGAAATGATATATTTTGTGATTTAGAGACTAAATGGTAGCTATAGAGAAACAAACAATGAGTTAACGGCTGGGAAAAACGATCGTTAACCTTGATACCAAGTTGTCCTGAGAGGACAATCTCACAGAGCAGAAAATGAAACCTAGTTAGGTATCCAAATTGGATCTAGAAAGATCCCAGAGATCAGAGAAATTGTTATGTCATGGTTGACATGCATAACTAGAGAATTTATATTTTGTTATGCGAGGCATAATTAGAGATCCTTGTTTCTCTATGAGATTACTATTATTTATGTTTTACTAGAGATTTCCAGCTTTATTGTCCTTATGATTATAGATAAATATGGTTTCAGAGATTATTTGCTATTTCAAAGAATATTTGATTTGAAGAACTATTATGTAAATATATGGAAAATGATTTCTTTTTAGAGTAAGAACTTAGAGAGGATTTCCTATGAATTTTTGAATGCGTGTTTATGAATATATAAAGTGAAAAGTGTTTTGTTATACAACTACGTATATAGATATTAAATGTTTATGGGTGATGCATACATATTATATTATCGTATATTCTTGGTTGTCCCATGTGGGTGATGGGTGAGAGCTCATTCACTGAGTCCATCGACTCACCCCTCTCCCTTCCTCTCATAGTCGCAGGTCCAGAGACGGTTAGACTTCGATTCCAGAGACGCTGTCAATTCCCTGTGGTAAGTCTTACTTTGGAGTAAGGCTTAGTTTAGAGTTTCATTAGAGTAGAGTGCTCCCGTAGATATGCAAGCAGGATCCAACCACGCATTATTTTCAAACTATGTACATGAATTTAGAGACTTAATTATTTATGTATATGTTCTCAGAATATGTGCATGAGATTTAATGTAAAGTATGGACAAAAAGTTTTGTAAACAACTAGAGATGTGATGTATTGATGATTTACTTTGCATGTATTAAACAGATTTTCAGAAATTGAATTAAAGGATTTCTAAAGCTTTAAATATTAAGGCATTCCAGAGTTCTGATTTCAGAAATTCAGTTCCGGATAAGAATTTAAATAAAGATCTAAAGGAAACTATGTTTCAATAATGAATATTTTCATAAATTATGCATTTAGAGAGCCACGACACCTAGAAGGCTTACGTGGGGGGATGAGATTCCTCACGTGCCGGTCACGTTCCCTAGTCAGGTCGTGACACTAAGTCACAAGAATTTTTTTTACTTATCCTTCAACTTGGGAATGAAATTTCACTAAATCATAGAAAAATATTTTTCATGGAATAATTAATATCTAGGAAAATTTTTGTAAAAATTAAAATAAATATAGGAACACATAATTCCTAACTACCTATTTTTGAGAATAATTAAATATATCTAGAAACAAATGACCCGTTAGAGTTTGCTTCCCTGCTGTGTTTTTCTCCCCCTCTTTTTTTTTTTTGGGTTGAAACTTCCCTTATGTTTTTATGTAAGCTTTGTAAGCTGATTTTGTTTCTACGGTAGGTGTTATACTTGTTGACTAGGAGGGTACCGTAGATAATAGTTTGTGTGTTTTAATTTCCTGATTTGTCTAACTTGTTTTGTCGTGTTTGTATTTTGCCTCCCCTAATGGGTCAAGCCTTACTTATTGAATTATATATCTAAAAAGAGATACAGAACTATCGAATATCGACCAGGAAATATTTTAAAAATAGTTTAGTAATAACTTTCTATTAAATTTAAATTTATATTAATATTTAATTTATAAATTACACAACGTATATTATCATATGCTATATTATAACAGTCTTTTTGCATATAAAGTGATTTTTAAAAAATTAAAATTTCCTTGTACTATTAATACACAACAATTATGTAATCTCTTAAAATATTAATATACCCTTATAAAATTTAAGAATATCGATATCCATTAGTTGTTTATGATTAACAATTAACTATATATTTCACTAACTTAAATTATCAATATTTAAAAATTTTATGATTAAATCGTAGCCATTGAATTTAATAGGGTATGGATATCACAAAAGTATGGAAGGAAATCCTTTCATTTGGATGTATTATAATTAAGGGTTTTATGCAATTGATAAATTATATTATATTGATGCTGTATTAGGATTTAATTGTTAAAAATATTAATTAATTTGTAACCTCAAGTTATTAAGTATTCTTATTTGATACTTTCTGCTTTAATTTCTTAATGTTTTAAATTTTCTTAAAAGATAAAAAAAGGCGTTATTTCCAAAAAGTAGCTGCATGTATGTGGTGAGAACTGCAAGAATTCAACCAATTGTTTGTTGTTGTTGTTGTTGTTTTTTTTGAAAAAAAAATCTAGTTACCTATCGTCAAATGAATAGTAATATTTAAAAGTTTAAAATCAAAAGAGGGGTTTGGCCTAGTGGAAGCATGGGAGTGTGTACCACAATTTCTCAATCAATAAAAAAAAAAGAGGGGAAAAATTGTATTATGTGACTCCAGCGGACTTTACTAATGGGTGAACGGGCTATGTATATAGATGGTTCTTGTAATCTGTAAACTCCTTTTTGGATTGCATGGGAAACACGTATGCATTGCGTGATTTGAATCGAGTCATACTGTTACACAGCATTGAAGCTGCTGGAGAAATCGTGAAAGAATTTTACTTTGTCATTTCATATTAATTTTTTTAAACTAATTTTTTAACATCTTTTTCAAATATATCAAAATCTAATCCAGGCATACCGTTTTTCTTGGTGCTAAAAATAACATTTATGCACAGCGAGGAACCCTTTTTGTACGGAGTTTGAGCATAGCCTTCGCTACAAATTGATGACGTTTTGTTTTTTTTTTCCATTTTTTATTGAGAGATCAATTTTTATTTAATTATTGAGGTTTTCTCTTTCATCTTTAATATTTTACAATTTAGTTTTTATATGCTAATAGAATAAAAATTTTTAAGTATAATTACATCTCACATTCACTATTTAAAAAGTTCGTTAAATAGAGGAATTTGATTAAATGATTATGTAAATTAGATTGTCAGCATATAAAAGATAAACACAATGTTTTATTGCAAGTTGAATTCCATAACATTTTATAAATTCCAATCATTAAGCTCAAATTTACTCAATGAAGTTATAATTGTAAATGTCCTTTTACAAACTCAAAATTTTACTAATAATTAAGCCGATTGCTACTCATGCCATAAGAGTGATCGGGTGCACACGTGCTGTAAGTGTCATGAAAATCAGGCTATTCCACTTCAACACCAAAACCATTATCGTGACCCATCTATATTGAAACTCATGGGTACTAGGAAAACACCAAAACACATGATCCAAATTATGCAATATGAATTGAGGGTCAAATGGGAAGTTTTCACACTAACCTTTGATCTAATACCTCAATCTCACCAAATAATTTGGAGTTTCCATTTCCCAATCTGCTTTTAGGCCCTTGAAGATCATCATGTTTCGTACCAATCAAATTGTCCCAAAAACAGGAGATGACACTGAGCATGAGAGAAGAGTAGGTGGTCCAGAGTTTCTGTTATCGACAAGCACGGGGAAAAATCACGTGACGGGAAAGAGGCGAGGAAACCAGTGGACCACTAGACAGATCATTTCAGACGTACGCTGGCAACACTACCCTACAAACCCCTTCTAAAGGACAATAATGTATTTCAATTTTCAACATGCCAGTCACAGTGTTTCTTTGTTTATCCACACCGATTAAAGACCCCAACATTTTTACCCTCTTGAATGAGGGAGGTTCAGCGTTTAGTTAACCATGCGTGAAATCTAATCCCACATCCCGTTGTATTACTGTTGAAATAAGATATCATTCATGCCACGAAAGAATGCCCACTTTTTTTCTTTTTCTGGTCTTATTTATTTTCTTTCACTTTAACTTCTCTCGTATGAGCAGGTGTTAACACTGCAACAAAGAATAAGTCTCTTCCTTCACAAAAGTTTTTCTCTAATGTGAAAAAATTGGGTTAAAGGCACAAATGTTGACACCAAGATAGACCATTCCTCGATTCAAAGATCAGTTTGCTTTTCAAACTTAAATACATTTTAGTGTGATTTTGATTTTGTTCTTTTTCCCTTCTCTCACAAGGATGAAATTGGAATCAAAACATCAAATTTTGATTTAAAATTAGAATTTTCAAAAGCTTAGGACATGTTTGTTTAAATTTTCAATTTTTAGTATTTCTTTCATAAAATTTAAAAATTTAAAAAACTAAAAACTCAAACTAAACATGACTTTAAATTTTTAGTATTAATTGTCAAAACATTGGGGGACTACCCAATCAGCGTGGATACAAAACTATCACGGAACAACAGCACCAAGCTCACACCAAACAAATATGACATTACACACAAGAAACATCATCAGGATTGAGTCTTAAAGAGCTCCTATCTCGCCCAAAACCAGGATATTTGAAGCCATGCATATCAGTGGCATAAAGAATCCGGATTCCCGGTAAATCCAGTCCTTTTTATAACCCCTTACTTAGCCATTGCATTATTTCTTGCAGACCTGATAGCAGCGAGTGGGGAGCAGAAGGCAAGCATTGCACACAGCCGCTCAACCAATTTCCAATGCACAATTTTAACATTACACTTTCGGACTCCCATTTGGGTAAATGATGGTTGAAAATGACCCTCTGTCGTAAGTTCCAAATTAAATCTTCCAAATACCGGCATAAAACAATTTACCTTTTTTTTTTTCCCCCTTCTTCTCTCTACCTTGAAAAGGAGCACCTACCCATCCAATGAATCAGAAAAACATAGAAGGCAGCACCAAAAGACATTTCACCATTCCAAGTACTTCAGGGTTTCAATAATACTAAAACGTATAATCCAATATTATTACGAATTTACTAAAAAAAAATAAATGCTAAAATCATGTGTTAGTACAGTAATTTTTTTTATTAAAATATAAATTATTCACAATTAAAGATTATTCGCTATAAATTAGAAGCTATATTATAAGAATAAGAACTATGTTAATCAATGTCGCCTAGCTAAATAACATTGGTAAAGAAGTAAAAATAAAAAAGTTTAAATTATATTCAACCGATATATTTAATATAATATTTTTTAAATTAAAAGAAAAATCAAGACTTTTCTCTTTTAGGACCTAGATACTTTAATCAGTATCATATTCTTAACAAAATCCTAACAATAACAATATACGGTAGAAAGAGATTGTGCGAGGGGTAGTTTCTGAATGAATGAAGAACTAGTGCAATTTCTGGGAACTTCCTTTATTAAAACTAGCTTTATTTACATGGTACCAAATTTAGTTTATGGTATTATTCCCAGCCTTATGCTCAAAGCATAAAGCCAAATAATTTGTGTGGATATTGAAAGGATAACAGTATACATGTGGCATGCGTGTGTGGATCTAATGCAGTCTGCCAAGCATGCTGAGTTGCTGACCGATTTCCCCGACATAGACAGGGTGATTTTGTGTATAAAAAATTTTATTGGACGGATTTTTCAGACGACAATTTTGTTGCTTTCTACTTTTTTTTCCTTTATAATATATACTGGAAAGATTACCTAGACGGTGACTTTGTTGTTTTCTTTATGTTTCTTTCTTTTTAATCTAACTTGTAAGACAACATTTTTTTCAATTATTACTAGCTAGCTGACTTCAAAGTTGAATCGGATACATAAAATTGGAGGTTTATTTGAACTTTAAAATGTGACAAGATGCGTGTTTTAATTAATGCATATACAAATCACCTTTGAACATGACTCATGAGGTAATTTTTTTAAGAGTAAACAATCTTAATTTTGTACTTAACATTTTCAATTTGAAATTAATTTAATTCTAATAATTTTTTACATTAATTTAGTTATAATATTTTTGGTTTTGAAATTATTTTAATCCTAATATTTTTTATTTTGGCATCAATTTAGTTTTTATATAACAAAGTGAAAATTTAATAAAATGACCAAATTGACATTAAAATTTAAGATGTTAGGATTAAATTGATATAAAAAATTTTATTAAGTCCAAATTGATATAAAATTAATAATGTTAGGATAAAAAATTATTTACTTTTTTTAAGTGTTTTAAAAACGTAGTACATGATAGTCATGTTCTATTGTTAAGTGTGAGCAATGATGTTTTACAAAATTAATTGCTCAAATATATATAGTTTTTTATGAGCTAATAAATAATATTTTTAAAGTTGAATTTAACTTTAACATATTTATAATATAAAATATTTTCATATAAATATTTATATATTATTATATTAATAAATATAATTAATTATTATATTCACTTTTTCAAAAAAGTCATGCAAATTAATATAAACGTATGTAATAATAATTTTCATATAGAAGTAGCTAGACAACGTCAGGTTTGATGGACAGTTCATTGAAGGAGAACGCGCGACAGGCGAAAAATATTCAAAATACTTTTTTTTTTTTTTTTAGTACTTGTATTAGAGTTGGACTTACTTTGAACAACTAAAAAGTACGTAGATGCTATTTATAAACGCATTGTGTTATTCCATTAATTTTTTTCTTCGACTTGTTATTCTAGTGTTTAGCTGGGATGGAATGCACCCAAAGAGTTTCACTAGTAAGCAGAGTAGGTATAATCAAAAGGATCTTAGAAATCTTAGAGTAATAGAATGGAGCATAGTAAATTGACAATTAAATACCATGCACCTGTTCCGCATATAATTTAATTTGATTGAATTAAGACTAAATTTTTCGTATTATTTTTAATTGTATTATTCTTATATAATTTTTAATTATGTTATGTTATCATAAATTGAAGGAACATAATTCAATCAGTTGATATAATAATTTTTTTTAATAATGATAGCATGATTTAAAATTCCATATAAATTAATTCTTCAAAATAACTATGAAGCGGCCGTTCAACACACACACACACACATACATGCATAAATGTCTTCCAGGTTGCAGCACTAACAGATTCCCTTCGCTTTTGTCCTCACTTTTTCATTTTCTTCTTTTGTCACCCTCTTTAACAAAAGAGAAATAATAATTATATGAAGAATGAAAAATCATATCAACTCACATATTATTTATTATTAACTGATGTGTGAACTATATTTAAATAGGTTTACGTCTCATCCAATAATTAATAAGTATAAATTAACAAAGTGTCTCACACAAAAAAACACGGCTCTTAATAAAAGAAGGCTAAAGTTCGTTTTGCTGCAAGCAATCACTGGCGCACACTGCAAACTCATTTTTCTCATTCTTAAAAATATATACGAAATGGTATTAGTTAGTGTGACAAATACCCAAGAAATGAAATACGATGTAAATAAAAGCTAGAAGAATTAAACGCTTATTGATTTGTCAATGGCTATAATTCTTCCTTTGGCTAACTACTTCCAAGTTCCAACGTCATTAGTTTGCATTGCTTATTACGTTGGACAACAAGACATGAAATGCAAAACTTGTGACTAAGCCAACGCTTGGAACTCTGGAGTACACCGTAGTACCAATGGAGAGGTTAGGTTCAAAGTCATAAAGTTTAGAATAGTATTATGAGTGTCTCACTTAATATTTATTAAGATATCTACTTTATAATAATTGAATATAATGAATATTAGGATAAGCAGAGATTATCAATATATTCAATAATAATAAAATAAGTGTCTTAATAGATATTAATTTTTTAGATGTTAAAATAACATGTATGTAAAGTTTAATTTCCTCATCAATTTAAAATAAATAACTCCTATTCTAACATGTAAAAGCCAATGTGTAATTGAAATATCTATTCCATTATCATTGAATGCAATAGATAAATAAATAAAGTTAAAGTTATTATTACATCCAACGAGAATAGAATAAGTATTTAAATTAAATATTTATTCTTAAGCGTTGAAATATCATTTTTTATATAAGTTGTTGAGGTTAACCACACGATTTCCTTATTATAATCACTTTACCCATTGAACTCTCCATGTGGGGTTCAGTTGACATACATATCGGAACTGGGCTCGTTCTAACGTCTAATGATCGCCACTCACTTTGTAAGTGTCAGATCAGCATTATTGCGGTGTTACGAATTTTCCGTTCCTTGGGTCCCCCCACCCGTTGGCTGGTACTCAGTAGTATACAATCCATGGTCGTTCTCGTTCCAATATAAATGCCATTAAGTAGTATTCAAGTTCTAAAAATTTATTATTCACATAATATACAACTACGACGTTTGTTACTTTTCCTGATGCTTATGTCATTTTATCATAGCCAAAAAAGGGCCGCGTAGACTTGAGAATTAACTAACCCGAGAATTATGGATATTATATTGCAAAGAAATACTTACTAGCAATACAAGATGAGAATTAAGTGGAGCGGGGCTAATAAATTAGAGCCTACTTTAACTTTAACTTAGTTTGTTACAGTTGTAGGTGAATTTTTTGTCTTATTACTCCACATGAGAGCAAGGTGGGAGATATGATTCGTTGAAGACCCATCCTCACCAAGAGCTCTAGCAGCAGCGTCCTTGAGATCCTTCATCCGATATCTCAGCTTCTTCCCTTCCTCGCCTTCCATGAGGCACTTGACAACGCTTGCAATTTCTTGCCTCTCCACCAACCCATTCTCACCGGCGTTGGGCCTCAGGGCCACTTTCACGTCCTGGGAGAGAATAACCGCGTTCATCCTCTGCTCCGCGAAGAGAGGCCACGCAATAAAAGGCACCCCACACACCACACTCTCAAGGATCGAGTTCCATCCACAATGGGATAGGAAAGCCCCAGTGGACCCATGGGCCAGCACCTGCGTCTGAGGGGCCCAAGATGGAACCACAAGCCCCCTTCCCTTTGTCCTCTCAGTGAACCCTTCCGGCAAGAATTCGAAAGGGTCCGCTTGTGTGGCAGCGCTGAAGTAAGCAGCGTTGGCGGCTTTATCATCTGGGCTCTTCACGACCCATAAGAACCTCTGCTCGCTCATTTCCAACCCAAGAGCCAGCTCAGTGATTTGAGCACTGGAGAGGGTCCCACCGCTCCCGAAACAGACAAACAGGACACTGCCTTGCGGCTGGTCATCCAACCACCTCAAACACTCCGAACCGTCCGCCCCGGCCCGACCGCACTCCACGTTCACTAACGGCCCAACTGGGTAAAACGATGGCCTCCCCGGTTCATCCTTTAGGAGCTCCTTGATAGCACCCGGTTCAAGCTCCGCGAAACTGTTCTCTATGATCCCTTCGGCTTCCCTGTAGCGCTTGGCGTGGTGAAGGACCCACTTGTAAGCCTCGTTCTTCCGGTCCTGAACCGGGTCCAGCAAGTCCTTCCCGTGAATTGGGACGCACCCGGGCATCTTGACCGGCTCAGCGAGTTCCCGGTATTCGCCGCGAACGGTTTCGTCGAGGTGTGGTAGCTGAAGGAAGAAGGACAGACACGTGGCGGTGGAAGGGAAGAAGATGTAAGGCGGGACGCCGAATTCGGCGGCGACGTCGAAGGCGTCGGTGCCGAAGAGGTCGACGATGAAGGCGGCGGCGGAGAGGGAGCGGAGGGCATCGCGGAGGGAAGGGAGGGAGCGGAGGACGGTGAGGGAGATGAGGGTCTCGATTTGGGAGTCTGAGGGGAGGTCGGAGAGGGTGATGGGTGAGAGGAAGATGTGGGAGATGGAGCTTGGGAGGGATTGGAGGACAGTGTTTTGGGCCTTTGAGGGAGGGCCGTCGGTGGGGATGACGAAGGTGACGCGGAGGTTGCCGTGGTGGCGCACCAGTCGCTTCGCGAACTCTATCATTGGGATGAGGTGACCCATGCCTGGGCTTGGCATCATCGCCACCACCGCTTGCGGTGGCGGTGGCGGTGTGGGTGTGGGTGTTTTTGGGTTCTCCATGGATGGTGTGGCAATGTTGCTCTTCTAATTTGTTATGGTTTGTGGAGAACTTGTGTTGTGAAGATGATGTCGTCAGAAAGACGGGATTTATAGGAAAATAATATTTTAACACTTAAAAGGTGGGTGTCTATTTATATACCTATTTTATAATCATTGAATGTGGTAGATATTTTCATTTATCTTTAATATTTATCACATTCAATAATTATAAAATAGATATTTAAATAGACACTTATTTTTTGGGTGTTAAGATAATATTACCCACGATTTATATGAGGACAGAGCGTCTCTGTTGGGGCCGGGTTGATTAATTGCTAGTGTGTGGCACTACTTGAATTTCAGTGAACCATTTTTTTTTAGAAAAAAAAAGCTTTTTGTCCTTTTTATTTTAATCATTTAATCTTATTTTAATCATCGGACTAAAGACATACCGTGATTAAAAAATTAAAAGAGGAAGATTTTTTTTATTGAAAAATCATATTATTGAGTTTTGGGTACCTGAATATAGTATTAAAAATATAATAAAAACTTTAACTTTCAGTCTCTTAATCAATATTTTAAGGTGAACGTTAATAGGATTAAAGAAAAATACTAAAATTACACGATTTATTAGGAGTGATTATTATAATGGAAGAGAGAGAGTATTTAAACTAGTCATTAAAGCTGGTAAATGGTCTTAAATATGCTTTAAAGAACTGTTTTAAAGCTTTTAAAATTAATAAATGTCGGTCAAATTAGTCATTAAAATAATTAATTTGATCAATATGACATACAAATTAACTTGGCGAAATTTTACCAATTTTAAAAATTTTGGAAGAGTTTTCAATACACCATGGAAGAATAATCTATATAGTCATTGCGAATCGTGGAAACTTGTAGTTTGATGATTTTTATTTTCTAATGGTTGATGGTTGTTAAGATACATCTGAATAAAGAAATATGTTTATATGCATGTATGTTATGGTTGAGTTATGGGTGGTACTTTGCGGAAGGGAATTATTTATACGTTTGAATGTTGTGTGTGAACAAGGGAGAGGAAATAGAAATGGTACTATATATTTTAACACTTAAAAATAAATATTTAAATAATTTAAATATTTACTTTATAACTATTAAATATGATAAATGTTAAGGGTAAGTTGTGCCATCGATCATATTTAATAATTATAGAATAGATGTCTAAATAAATACTCATTTTTAAGTGTTAAAATATCATTACGTAATGTTAAGAGATACTCATTTTATTTGAGATATTATATCAATTTATATATTTTTTTATCATTGAAATAATAACTGTTTATTATTTAAAATTGACATGTGTATGATGATTTTTAATGATAAATAATTAATAAATCAACACAATATTTGAAATAAGATTAATCTAAATATAACACAACTACAAACTAAAAGGAATAGAAATCGGATATGAATTGGAATTGATGAGGTGGGGAAGGAGGGCGTGTCTGTGTGTGCCTTATCTAGAAGGAATCGACGAGCACGGGCGGATGCTGCAATTAATGTCGCTGCTGGAGATGATGTCAACTCCGACGTAAGGCTTATGCGATCCAAACCCAACATATATCCTACACGTTTTTTTCATCTTTTCGTTTTTTTTTTTAGTATGAAACGTTTTTTCTTTTTTTCCCTTTTGTTCTTTCAAACAACACACAATTGGGAATGAAAATTATTATCTCAATATATAAAAATAAATATTTAATTAGGACACTAATTTTAATACTATTAGATATAATAATAAAATCATGAGGCCTAGCACAATTGGTAGTTAGATGAGCTTCTTAAGCATCTAGTCAAGGGTTCAATTCCTGACGGTGTGTATGGAGAAGGTTTCATGACCAGAGGCAAGACCCACATATGTGAACTCTACGGCTGGAGGGAATTAGTCATTACTTCCAGCAATTTATACTCTTGATTTATCAAAAAAAAAAAAGATATAACGATGATTATAACTTTCTTCACTTATTCATCGCATTTATTAATAATAATAAAATAAAATAAAGAGAGTGTTTTCAATTAAACATTTACTTTTAAATGTCAGGACAAGATTGCTCATTGATAATTTCGAATATGCTATTAGTATTTGATGTCCTTCATGCTTTCCCTTGTTCAAGTTAGTTCTTTCTTTTTATGATTTGATTGTCGTTATTTAAACTTTATTAAACTTAAATTGATTTAATTAGTGTCAACTCGATTTATTATAATAAAACTCTAAAATCATTATTAATTTCTTTTCATTTACGTGTGGTATATGAACACATTTGGATTATTCCTTCAAGTACTCCATAATTGGGATATGTCAATGAAAAAAAATAGTTGATATATGGTGAAGTCATAATTTACAATAACCAACGAGATGACATCCCTTTTAACATGAGAATATAATTCTAATATATTATTGATGTAAAATAAGTTTAATAATATATTACCATATATATAATGAACAAATCATCCCCCAAATTGTTTCTAATATGTTCGTAGAGTTTTATTTTAATGAATGGATAATATAATTTTTTTATATATTTATTTAATTATATATTATTATCTTAGTAAAATAAATTTAACTTTTGCACATTAGAGAATATAATTTGATTGATTGATGGTGTAAAAAATTTGTAATGTTGATGAATTTAATTAAATCATATGGTAGTATTAATTTTGAGTTTAATTTTTATATAATAATTGTGTATAACAATTTTACACTATTAATCAATGAAAGTAAAATAAAATGTCAAATCATCACATGCAGATAGTTATTATTAGAGGGGGTAACTAATATTTTTAGCATGTTTTGATATTTTCTTAAAGTTTTATTGATTAACTCTCAATACGTGGACTCTAATTTTAATTGATAAAAATTATTAATATATTATTTTAAGATATTAATTAATAAATTTAAAAGCAATATATAAATATATACTATTACTACAACATTTAGTGACAATATATAGCTGACCATCAGAAAAAAAATCAGACATTTACTCCCAGATGTTCTGTCATCACTATAGGTTTTAGTAACAGTCTTATAAACCATCACGTTAATACTAGATAATTACCCATGGTTATTATTTACTGACTAATTAAAAAAATACTATATTACGTGGATTATACTGATATCTTTTTGTTGTTTTTTTATTATTATTTATTAAGACAGGGAATATGCATCCATCTTTGTTTTTTTTCAATTTTCAAGATGCGTATAAATTAGAATACACAAATACTACAATGATATTAAAAAAAACTCTAATTGTGTTAAAAAAAATCAAGTCTTACAATAATGAGTATTAACATTATAAAAAAAATGAAATTGAGTCAATGTAAAGAGGTATATATATTATGCTCTCATAGAATCATCTAACTATCGATCATGTGATAATAAAAATTAAAAATATATACTATTTTTTATGCAAAATAAACTGTTAAATATTGGTACATTATATAAGAATAAATAATATTATTTAAATACTAAAAATGTAAGTGTCTAATACCCATTTTTTGAATGACACCCCTCTATAAGAATAGCCTTGCTCCACTCGTGCTTCAAAGTTCAAACCTACTCCCATTTCTTATCCTTTTTATTTGCGAGTAGTGGCCATGACTGTCAAAATTTTGTGTTGCTACCCCACGTTCACTAATTAAAAATGGTTTTTGTAAAGACTTTTTTCTGCGCCCATGCCTATGTTTAAGATAATTTATACTTTTTAAGGTTTATCATCGAATTTCTTTTAGGTAGGTAACACCACTTTTTAGTCGTATCTTTTTGCTTTTGCCTTCTCTTCATATTTTGCATCGTATTAATAATAATAATGTATATCATATACAATAATCCATATATATAGGTTAGGAACTACTTCGTTTGTCTTGTGCCTGTTGTAACTTTACGATTAACCTTTTTCGAAAAAGTAAATATAATTGGAGCAGAGCTGTTTTTATGGCTTTGCTTTCGTGTTCTGTTTGTAATCTGGTTGCTGGTCATGGAGTTGAGCTGCTGTACCTACATTTTAAAAAAATATAATTGGGGTCTAATTTTGGCACTGTTATTAAAATAGATAGTGTGAGAGACGTTTTCCTCTAAATACATAACGCATGATGCATATTATTATTCTATAAAATAAATCTTTTTGATATGATCTTTAAGGATGTTGATCGTATATATATGGAAGGGGTAAATAAGAAATTTGATATTTCATTAGAAAATAATAAAAAGTTATATATTTAAATCAATTTAGATATGAGTTTAACATCATTTGTTCACAATTACACATGATATAATAATTTTCCTATTTTCAAACAACTGATCATCTTCAAAACTTAACTTTTCTATATTGATTTGTTTTGTTTAATAAAGAGTGTTAATTATATTATTTTTTTAATTCTACAGTTGTTAAATGAATAAATGAAAAAATAATTGAATAAAAGAGAATAAATAAGATTAAAAGATAAGAATAATTCTTTGAAATACAATTAAATTACTTTAATATTAAAATTTATTTAATATTTTCTTTAATTTACTTATTTATATGCACTGTAAAAATAAATATTTATTTTTTTAATTTCTTATTAATAGTTATAGTGAAAAATTATGTTATTTTTATATATTAAAAAATTATTATATTCAGTTAAAATATATTAATTTTTTAATATATTAAAATGATATAATTTTTTATTATAATTAG
Organism: Dalbergia cultrata; assembly: GCA_031216105.1. Taxonomy (NCBI): domain Eukaryota; kingdom Viridiplantae; phylum Streptophyta; class Magnoliopsida; order Fabales; family Fabaceae; genus Dalbergia; species Dalbergia cultrata. Next base: position 2,961,603 of record CM062353.1, on the reverse strand, counting down.
TAATAAGAAATAGATGAAGTATTTAACAAAGGAGGAGTACAATAATCTATTCAACGAAAATATATTAATAGTTGAACCCCGCCCCCTATGAATGCTTTCAAACTTCGACGTTATAATGATGAAAGAATGATGCAACGGAAGCTATGCTGGAAAAATTCCTAGATGATGATGCTATAGCATATTCAGTATCATGACTCATAAGTGGGTTCACAATTAAAGGTGGCTGAGATAATAATTGGATTATGATGTTTCAAGTGACGGCAAAAGTTTCAAGAAGGTACCGAGTGGATTAGATATCGGGTCACTGTCAACTTGTAAAATTAGTTATAAATTACCATTACAGTGTAAAGTTTAGAAAATATGAAACTAGATGCAATATAATGATTGTACAGTAATATATATATATATATAGTAATAACAAAATAATAATAATAACTATTTCTAGTGGAATTCTTTTTGTAAGAAAAATATTTAAAACTTTACTTTTCTTGAAATTTATCGGTTGCATTTCGTAAACTATTTTTTTTAACACAAAGAGTTGCTAATAATAACCTTTATTTCTTTTCAATAAAAATTATACACCAAGAATAGTATAAGCATTCAAAGTCAATATGACAACATTTTTTTTTATAGTTTTCAAAATGAAAAAATAGGTCTCATGTACGTTGTAATTATGTAACAAATGATTAATTTCTAAGTTCTTGGCTAGTTTACTTTAAAATTTTGTGAATGAATATATATTTTTAATTGAAATTTTGTAGGTGTATAAATTTTAGAATTTAATTTAATTTTAATGTATTTACAGTATAAAATATTTTGACACTATCAATCATTCCTTTTGTTTTACTCTTCAAATAATGGGTTTGTGACTTAATTATCTTTGTTTATGTAGCAATATATGATTTGATGTTAATATAAAAAAAATTTACATTGCTAGTGTATAAAGATTAAACTCTAAATTTTAATAGTTGCACAGAGTTTTATATATGATTTTTCCCTTTTATCCTTTTATTATATGAATAAAATTATTTGAATTCAAGATTGCAAGTTACTAAGTACTAGTATCAAGTCTCTTTTTGGTTACAAGTATCAAGTCTCTTTAGGTGTTAAGATTGGAAAAAAAAAAAAAGGTATCTTGAGGTGTTAATTAAAATCTCTTTCAAGTTTTTGTTCCCCATTTTATAAAGTTTATCCTTGTCTCACTGCAACAATAGTTACACACACTAAATTTTAAATATTTTTGTTAAATTAAATTGTTTGTACGCAGTCAACATTTTCTCTTAATCATTTTAAAATTATTCTTTCTTGTCCCAGTAGCATTCGATTGCGTGATTAATCTTTATTTTAAAGGAGTGATTATATTCAAAAACACCAAAGAAATATAACTAACCCAATTTTAATACACCTTACTTTGATAGCCTTGGCCAAATTGATAACCATGCTGACTTTTTGGTTATTTTCTTTTTGTCTTAATCTGATGTTTATTTGGACCACGGGGGACTCCGCTTTACAGAAATGGCCGTCTACTTTGTTAGGGAGCTTACAACGGAAGGGTCGTTATCCCTTTGCCTTTTAGTCATGAAGGGTTGATTTCTTTGGAATCCGTTAAATTTCTGTCCATAGACCCAAATACAACGTCTTCCGATGTTTGCTGTGTACAGTTTTCCGGACAAAACATGAAACAATCTGGGTTTGGGAAAAACTTGTTGGGCTGACTCAATCTAAACTAAGTGTGTTCTTTACAAGAGAAATGAACACGGTATATATACAATACAATATGTGCCAAAAGGACTAAATCCTACCAAAATCTAATGAAGGAGTACTGAGAAGTTTGTTCATATCGTGAATGGGCTGGAGTGAGAGAATTGGACTCCTCATCTTGGGCCTGATTTTCAGGAGAAGGTAATTGGGCTTACTATTGCATTATTATACACACACTCACTTTTAGCTTTTGAGTCTTTTTTTTGGGTATGCAATTTATATATAATGTCAATATCAAAAGCTTACATAAATATTCAATCTTAAAAGTCTTATAAATATGAAGTATATAAATATTTTATTAAACGTCCTAAAAATGCTGGAATAATTTTCTTTTTCATTCACCAAAATTTGAGTTTGTAGGTTAAAAATAGAATTTATTTTATATACACCACTGATTAAAAAAAAAGGGAAAGAAAAAAATCTGCACGCACATCTAATCACATAAGATTATATCAACTTTTATAAATAAAAATAATATAAGTAAATGACAATGTAAGCATCAAGGTTAATCTCTTTGAATAAGATAATTTAATAGTGTATCGTAGTTTAAATTTTATTGTAGACAGAGATGCAAGAGAAAGTGGAGTGATTCTCAATAGGGCCATAATTTCCTTACAGTTTTTTTTAATCATATTTGGCGGAGCTCTTAGCATTCCAGTTTGTATCTGTGTTTATATGCTACTACCATCGGTCTTGATTTTCATAAATTCAACGAATTTTCACGCAAATCTTGGGAGTTAAAAAAAAAAATGTACTCGTATTCCGTTGAACTCTTTTCCGCAAATTTGTGGTCTGCGGGCTCTGATTACAGTAACAATACACAATTCAATATTAACAGTGTGAAGCTCATCCTAGTGGCTTTGGCTTATAAAACTGGCCACTCCAAACTCGTTGAATTTGTGGCAAGACTCCTGATCAATTAATTACACATTACCACAGTTGTATACTGCTCCAACCCTCTGTGATTGTGTGAGATTATCTGCCATTGAGCAGCATTTCCATTACTATGTCATTCCATGAGTCAATTGGCCCTGGCAGACACCAATGCAGACAATCATTCTGAACTGCAGCATTCTTATCCTCTGCAAATGGATGGAACTGCCTGTATGGTCCTGGATGCCCATCAGGCCTCAACAATGACAGCTGAGTCGTGTCCAAAAGCTTCAGAGTCGTGCCGAGCTCGGATCCTATGGAGGCAGCTTTCTCAAACTCTTCGAGCTCAATGCCTCGCATGATGGAATCCACATCTCTCATATCAACTTGATCCTCTTTGAAGGGCACTGTTCTATTGCAGTATCCTCCACTAAACCACTCCCCATTCTCAAAGTGGTCTGGTGTGGTGGTTCTGAAGAAAACAATTGCTTTGTTGTTAGTGTTTGTGACAAAGTCAAAGACCAGCTGCAGTGCTTTGCGGTATGCGTATTCAAATCCTAGCTCAGTCATGTTCTTTCCAGGGCAGTAATGGCAGCCTGCGACCGTGTTGTTTTCATGGTACATTGCAGTCTTGAGGAACCATTTGCCGCCGGCAATTACAACATAGTCGAAATCGTTGTATTGGTTGGTCCATTTGTTGTCGAGGCTGTCTAGATGGAGCTGTATTTCTGAGGAGGAGACTCCGTTCATGTCCTCAAATATATCTGCTTTGATAAGGAAAGGGGTCCATATCACTGAGAGTGTGAAGTTGTGAGAGGGGAACTTCCATATCTTTGATCTAAATTCCTCGTCATGGTAGATCTCCTCGGCTGGTTCCACCTGCATTATGCAATCATTATAATTTGATGTAGCACCAAATTTGTAGGTCCAAATTAGGGGCTAGCAACAGACAATATAAGATGCCAGAGACAAATCTAATCATTCCTGGCTCAAAAGTTAAAGCTATGAACACGACAGCAGCAAAATGAGGAGGATGAACTCGATAAGAAAATTATGGATGGACACCTGGACACCAAGAACATATTATATACTGCTTCTGCAGATGTACCATTCTTGGCAAGTAAAAAATTAAATTTAGTATTTTAAAACAAGTTATCACAAAACTAGTCTTGAAGATTTGGTTAATGGTGTATTTAAGAGTATTTTTTGCAGGTTGAGGTAGGTACACCTGCTAGAAAAAAGACACAAAACAATCCTCCAAGCAGTGGACCAACCATGAAAGCACATGTTTGTCTTCCCGAATTTGAATTCAAGAGCTTTATCAACCATGATAATCATAACAGGGACTAATCACTAACCTCAAAGGGACAAGCAGTGCAAGCTGTTGAACCTAATTGCTCATAAATCATGATTTGAAAAACTCTTGCAAATGATTACCCATCAATTATGACCATGCTTCATGATCAATGGTCCTTATTTCTACTTCTTGGCTTTCATTGTAAAATACAAAAAGGAAAACATAAGAAAGATAATTCTATCGTCACCCTGATTTATTCTAAATTGACAAGCCAACGAAATTGAATAAAACACGAGTGTGTCGAAAGGTGAGTAAAAAATAATCCACAACTACATCGTAAGTGAGAAGAACATAAACAAGAACAAATCGACTATTTTATCATAACAAACCAAAAGGCCAAGTATACAAAGTTTGCAATTGGTTAGCAGAAGAAGCTAAACAAAGGTATACCTGTGAGAGAATGCAAAGTAGGGACTGCACATGGTTGCGTGAGATGGAATCACCAATGAAGGCCCATGATTTATTCCTCATAAGATCAAGGAACTTGTTTGGACTGAACCTGGGTAACACACACCCCCTTGGGTTCCACCTCCAATAAAGGAACCCCGAATCAGGTCGTCCATTCCTCATGCAGTTTTGATGACTCTCAATCACACGGCAGCTCTCATTAGTGTACACTGGACCGGTTTGGTCCGGCACCCATTCTCCCACAAAAAGATCACATTTTTCTGCACCTGAAATTTCTAAAATTTTTATCGCAGAATTATATTTGTGCCTTGCCAATAGAAAGAAAGAATAACCTGATTTTAGCATATAAAGATAAAAACAATGCCATTAAAACTAATTGTGGTGGAGAACTATCCACATTCCAAGGCTATTAATGCTTATTTGGAGATTGATGGGGAAGAAGACAAGTTAATTTCCAAAATCTACAAAACAATTAATGCATGCAGAGCTGGAAGATTAAATGATTCCAACTTCCAAACAAATGAAATACTCCTACCAAGAAGGAAGCTGGTGAAAGAAGCAGAAACGGGGTTTTTATTTTCGTTCAAGATGATAAATATGTGTAAAGCTTTAATCTTAAAAATCACACTTTAGATTTCATGCATGCCAGCACTATCTGTCTATCTGTCTATCATAGCACAAAACACAGAAGGTTTATGTTACCATTGTCAGAGGTTTGGGTCTGGTTTCCGGAAAAACCATCAAGTGTTGTCTCAAAGGTAGAGGAGGAATTCACGGTTGAGTTTGGTGTTGTGTCTTCAAGAGGAGGTGGTGTGTGCACCACAGAAGACAAGGTGAATGAATCCGAGACGAGGAGACGAAAGGCGAGACCCACCAAGAGACACCACACTGCAACCTTAAGGAACACATGATGATGATTCTGCTTTTGAAGCGAGAATGGGCTCAATTCAGACCTCATTCCCTTCACCATCAGTGTGTGTCACTCCTAGACACCAAGAATATCTCTGACTCTGAGCTAAAAATAGAACTTCGGGACAAAGACAAGAAACAAGTTAGCTACTACGTCGAAACAAACCAAACCAAGCGGTGCTAATGAAGAGTTTGTTGAGAAATTATAGTTGTAAGTGAAACTAGAACATTTTTTAAACTAATAATATTATTTGATAGGTACGTGTCTTCTCCATGCTTCATCAATTCTTTGCTCCCTTGATAATAACATATGGGTTTAAGACTCTATTACTGGCACACACAAATGTGATAAACAAAATAAAACTATTGGGACCACCATGAGACTTAGATGCTTAAGAGCAAACTTATAGTTTAAATATTAAAAAATCAATTAAAGCAAAGGTTAAGCATTAAGCATTTAATTAGCACTAAGCAGTTGGAAGAGGCTAAACATACATATAAAAACTAATAAAAGTAAGTACCTGTAGTCTCCTAAATAAAAAAAAATCTATAAGAAACAAGACTAGGCAAGTGGTGAAACTTTTTCTGTGAGTAATCCCCTGGCAGTGCGTGCCACAGCCAGAGGGAGAGGAGAAAGAATTTGTGTCATCTTGTCAAACCATTTTAACACAATTACGTTGTGATTTTATTTTATTTTATTTTTATTCCACAGCACCATTCTTCGCTCTATGTGGATCGATGTCAAGTCACGTGCCATGTCCTGCCATGCTGTGTTTCCATCTTAAAATATCTTTCAGTGAAAATTAGAACTCATGAGTGGATTGATGGAGAAACACAGCTGTCATTAGCCATTAGATGATATTGAATCAATTTTTGCTTTTCGAGAAATATTCTTTCCACGTGCTAATCCAATTGTGGACAAAACACAAACTTCCGTTAAAACATTGGATTAAATTAAAGTTTGGCTAAATGAATTGGACGTAAAGTATGCAACTGAAATTCCATTTTACGTATGTGTTAACTAACATAACGAAAAAGTTATTACATTAAAATACGGAATGGTTAGTGTAAAAGTATTTTAAACAGATATTTAATCATATATATATCATAGCAGAAAAAGAATTCAATTCAACCACTTATTATTTTAGAAGCCTTATAAATATATACATATAATTACCATCATAAATCAAAATTAAATTTTAAATTACATTCTTCAAACTGCCGTTATTGCAGATATTTATGTATGCAAATTTAATCATTTTTCTTCTTCAGAGCAGGGGGGAGCCGAGAAGAACTACCTTTTCTCCCTCCTGCTTATGCAGTCTCACACACGCACTAAAAGATAAAACCTTGATGGTGTAGGCTACGCTACCTACACTGCCTTTATTCGTTTGGTTTAAACATGTCTTTGGTTGAGTAACATCAAAGGTGTATTATATATATATAAGTGCTGATTCGACTAATTAAACTACCCAAGGATATCAGCCTTCCACCTTTATTTTCACTGTTTATTTATTGTGTGCAATACCAATGCTTGGAATCCTTTTTTTTCTCTGACATATAATATTTATATTCTATTAATTACTTGATCGATTTTTTATTCATGCATTACTGTAATTTAAATTTTATTTATAAAAAAAAATAGAAGATAAAGTAACTAGACAAAAATATCATGAATTGTTTTTATAAAAAATTATTTGAAAAGTAATTATCATAAATACTAAGAAACTCTTTTGGGAAGGGTTCATACCATTTAATCACTCGAGCTCTAAAGGACTTAGCCTTTCCTACCTAACATTTCTTACAAAAAGAATTAAATTATGAAAAAAACTATATGAATGATCTGTATGAATGGCCAACTAGATTCTATGGATATTTTATTTCATCGTAACATAGTCATTAAACTCGAATCGGTGATTGATTCAATCAAAGCATTAGATAATTGAATTATTGGTTCAATTAGTGGGTCACTAATTGAATCGAATTTAATTAAATAGATATATAAAAATATAATGTAATTTAAATATATAAGTAATATTTATTATTTTTTTACCTATATAATATAATAGGTTGTATAGTCTGATTGAGGAGTAAGGTCACATATCCCTATGGATAAAGTTCCATTCTCAGTTAAGAGGATCAATTGCAAAATTGATTTAAAAGATAATAAGCCAGACAAGACAAAGTGATCAGTTCATCGGTTTACCAATTGAATCAGTCAGGAGACTAATAACACTGGATCGTAGTCTTTCCCTTTGTATATTTTTTCATTTAAAAGATTTTGAGATTATATGGGTGTCACTACCAATTCGATCTAGAATTTCTTTTAATTAACTCGGACACCTTTATTCTCCTAGCTTTATCCCTATTCCTTATCTTTTTCTGTCAATTAGGTGATTAAAATATATGCAATTTCAGAATAATCTCCTTTCTTGTAAGACATGGTCCCGTATACCTTAATACTAATTAATAAAATATATATTTTATGGTTCACAATTTTTGGATCCATACAGGCTCACAACTGCATTGTGTCAAAATTCTGCAAAATTGATGTAGTGGAACACCCTGAAAATCTTCTTAGGACAAGATTTAACCAAACTGAATTACTGTCTGAGGAGATATCAGAACACTCCTTAGGCTTACTAATCTAGAGATTGTAGTTTTGGAGCGTGGCTTTTTAAGAGTTTGGTATGCTGAATGAAGAAACAAGGAATCTGCATCATTAGATAAAGCTGTAATTGTCATTAAAGGCTGACATTTATCTATTGTGGGGACCAAATGCTCCTTACTTTGCCTCATCTTAGGGGGTGATAGAGCTATGATGAATTAAGTAGACAACCTCCCCAAGAATTCCATCTCGGCCACATCTATTTCATATTCAACTGCAACATTTCACGCAGAATGATATAACCACTCAATTCAATTTTAAGCTGGATAATAATAAATTCTTAAAATGAGTAAACATTGTTGCAAACCGTATCCGCCATAAATTTGCACATAAATATTCCATTTGACTCTCAGTCTCCTCTGATGTGCCCTCCACTCCATAAACCGAAGTGAACAATGAAACCTCAAGGCCAGCTCATACATCCTTTTCAAAATTAATTGTTATATATATATATATCTAAAATGAAAAGCAAAAAGATAAAGGACAGAATCATCCTGATTAGAATTCTGGTATACGCATTTATAGTCTTGTTCCACCTACATCTGGTTGGTTTACACTAATAAGCCATTTGGATTTGTTTTTTGCCCTACTACTTTCTGGTTGGAAATAAGTGCTATGTCAAACGACTGTTATGTTCCACTTCAATTTTAGAAGACAAAAAAATCCACTAAAAACATCAGCTGTATAAAAAGGATAATGAGAAAAAATTAGAAGAGGAAGGAAAGTAGAGAAAGTCATGGAGATTCATATGTATCTTGTCTTGCCATAACAGGCATGGCATAAGGAGAGCACTACCACAAGACTAGGATAAAAGGAGGACATGAAGGCATGGCAGTAGCATTAGCATGGGTCCAATTATCCAGATTGGGCCTTGTGGGGCTAATTGGCGTCTGTTTCGGCTCTAAGCATGCAAGGCCTTCCCAAATCGGTGAGATTTATTCTGCTCTATTGGTGCTTCTGTACGTTATTCATTCACCAATCATTGGTGCGCCCAATTAATCCTCTTAGAAATTTGCACTCTGAACCACTCAACTCATGGCCCCACGGGCGCCACCAACGCATATTGTTTGGTTCGCTTTGCTAGCTAGAATAATTGAAATATATTTTATTTGATTATAGGACCACCAACCCCGAGTTTCTATCAGTGAATTCATGTGCTTGAACACAATACTTGAGGTGGGGAAAAATATCACAAGTACATAATATCACAATCATTTTGATCACACACACACACACACACAGATATATATATATTCACTATTTATGAAGTAGACCTAAAGTGCTTGCACATCAGATGGAAGAATTCACGGTAATTTTGTAAAAATTCCTAATCAGATTAAAAAATAACTTTCGCATCATATTTGTAGTACTACAAACCGATAAAGGAATAAACTACACTTTTTTACATAGGAAATTCCACACTAGATGCAAGACTTGCCGCACAATCACTTCAACTATTCCTAGAACTACTTCATATCATTAAGCGCAAAACCTCTGATGCAAAATGCAAAAAAATTTACATATGTAATCTAAAATCAAGTCATGCACAGAACCGATTCAATTTTGCCGAAGGATAGATGAATTTCAAGTAATCTTGAAACATTTCCAGACTTGTTCCATGATCAGGTACCACATAATGTTGCTGAATCACAAAATTCACCTTCTCAATCCCGCAACAGAACGACTGTGTCTACACTATGATTATGCAGCTGCTCTTGGTACTTTCATGCCAAATCCATGCTTCACTTTCTCGACTCTGTTAAAAAAAAATTGTGTAAGGGGAAAAACCATATAAGAAGTAAAATACATGGATCATATTGAAAAAAGGAGTGAACACAAGTGAAATCATGTACACGGAAAAAGCAAGCAAAACATAATTCTGTAGTGAAGATAGATAAAATCCATTTGACCATCAAATTGTTGGAGTGAACTATGAAGTGCTGATGTTTGATTGAAATGAAATGCCAAAAAATTTAATAGAGGATCAAGCGCAAGAACTGTAGATAAATACTGGACAGAATAAACATTATATATAATAAAACATCAGGAAAGTGTCAAGAGTCAAGACACCTAAGTAGAACAATTGAAAAATAGAATAGTGAAAAGACTGAAGGCAAAAACTTAGGTATATTCTTTTGCTTTCACAAGCCATTACTGCTGACCAAAACACACCTTGATAAATCTGTATTGATTTGCAACATACATAATTTTCTTTCTAATCTAGGAATCTTCTATTTCTAGTCAAAATATTGAGAGATCCCAACAGGAATCTGGAAAGTCAATTCCCCACCTGATCTAGGGCCAAAGATGATAGGCAACATCAACACTCAAAATGCAGACTGTCAGTAGGAGGGGATGGACATGGGTTGTTACTAAATTAATTATAACTAAGAACTAAAATATTATATTATCTCCAAGTAACTTATAAAAATATAAGTGCATTAAAACCAAAGAGAGGGAGAGGTATTAGGGAATAAGAGAAGAATCTGCAGAAACCCAGCACTTACGTTGGCGCTAGTTTTCCAAGGCTGTCTTGCTCTTCTCCCGTGTCTTCGTCCAGGACTCTCCCAGAAATCTCAATGATATAAGATCTATCTCCTTCAGATGGAAGTCCCCTTCCAGCAAGCAAATCCAAATCTTTTTGGTGTAGTTCCCGACCATTTACAAAAACATGAGTATTTCCACCAGAACACTTGTCCGGCAAGGGATAATTAAACTCATCAATAAATGGCTGCAAGAGAAATCAACATATTCAGTTACAATGATTGTTATAAGCTATGAAGTACAGATACTAACATGGACACGGGACACAACACGGACACAGACACGGAGACATACCAAATTCAAAAAATTACAGGACATGAACACGGCATATATATATATAGTTTTTTTATTTTGTTGTATGATTTTTTCATCTTTTTTTGTCTAAATTTCTTTTTTTCATGTTTGTATAAATTTTTTTATCTAATTAATTGTTTGTTGATATTAAAAATTTGAAAAAATAAATAAATAAAGAAATCAACTCAAGCATGTCTACGGGATGTCCAATCCACGTCCACAGTGAATTAGAGCAGTGTTCAACTGTGTTCGGTGTGTGTCCGAGCTCAAAAAAATTATTTTTTTAATTGGACGTGTGCGGACACATATCTAACACGTACTGTGTGGGTGTCGAACACTGACATGTGTCCGAAACACAGACACATCACCAAGTCGGTGTGTCCATGCTTCTTAGGTTATAAGCATACAACCAACAGACTAAACAAAAGTAGTTGAACTTACTGGAATTATTCCAAGACAAGGCCCACCCATAGCACCCCAAAATCCAGCCCGAAAATCGTACCTGATAGCAGTTGTATAAAGGCAAATCCATTAGTACACAATATATATAAGCAATCAGCATGAGATTTATAGTTTGTCGCAAAACTGTGATATGATGCATCAATATATAATATTAGTAAAGGGTGCATAAATCTAAAACTCAATGTTTGATGTTTGTCGGTGAATATATTGCAGGTGATTGCAATTTAACTGAGTACGCTAAATGCAAAGGAATTTAATGTCCTCAGATAGATCTCAATCTAACACATCACCAAGTACCAATGGACGGATGATTACTATTGACTGTAAAGCATACTAACCAATAGTTTCCAGGCTGGATTGGTCCTGCTAGCTTTTCAGCCTTCTTAATCACACGATCCGATATGGGCTGCCCATTTACAGTAACATTAATTTTGCTACGATCATCCGTTTGACTAGATCGAGAGAAATCTCGAAAGCTTTTCTTGATAATATTTGCGAAAAATGATTCACTCCCTTTGTTGGATTTAGGAGGATCATGTTCTCGGCTTGCATCTCTAGAATCCTGGGAGACAACAGTGTTAGGATAATCATGGACATCCATCTCTGTTGCAAGTGCTGCCTCCTTCAAAGAATTTTGCCTCGATGTAATCTTGTCAATTTTTGCCTTCTCTTGCTCTGAGCGACTACTTCGGTTGCCTTTCCCAAACCGATTTACTGCATGATCATTATTAGAGTAATCAAAATACTCTTGCAGAGGTGACCCAGCAGGTGGAGGAGACACAGAGGCTTTAGTTGGTCCCTGAATAATGGACTTCGAGGCCTCCCTTGGAGCAGTCATCATTTCTAGACTATTTTCATCTTCAGAGGTACTGGCAGATGAAGAATGAAAACTATGCATCTCCTGGGACTTGCTAGAGTTCATACTTGGATCTGCAGCCAGTGAAATAGGTTCTCTATCTACAGAGAAAAAATCATAACCAGAATAATCATCAGATGAGAAGTTAGCACCACTCCTGTTCACATGACCACGGGGGTGTGACACACGGCTACTAACAACCTCATTAGAGTTATCATCAACCCTTGTGGAGACTCCATTCATTTCTGGATGAGGAGCAATAACTAGTTTCTTATTGATGACAGCAAAGATGATTTCTGAAGAACAAGCCCCACATCGCACTTTCTGCTGATGGCTTTTCACCATAGCCAATGCTTTTTTTGGCAGTTGCAATAACTCAAAGCAATTATGACATGTGATGAAGGGAGAACCACCAGCAACTGGACGGCAACGCTGTCTACCATTAGCTAACATTACTTTCCGAGGACGGTTTCGAACAAAACCACCTATCTCAGAGTTGAAGTCACTAGGCCATCTACTATGCATTTGCTTTTCACGCAAACTCGCTGGAGGAATGGCAGTTCTAGAATTATGAACATGTGGGCCAAAAGCGCCTGGGATTTCATGATGGTATAATATAGGATCATTTGAGATATCAGGAATTCTGCTGTTAATGAATGGAGCAGGTGGTGCATGCACTGGACCTCTTCGCTTGCTGTCATAGCAATGAAAACAAGAGCAAGTAGGTGGGTGAAGCATTGCATTATGTGCATACAGTTCATATGAATCTGGATTAGTATCAACATAGCGTCCAGGAAAGTACGGATGCTGTGACTGTCGTAGGCACTGATGGGGTAATTGATGTGGACCTCTCCTCAGCATTTGGGATGCAAAAGGATCTCCATATCCAGAAATGTGATTTGTATTATGCATTGAAGGATGGAAGTTTGGCATAGCCCTTTCATGACCATTAGTATAAGCATACGGATCATGAAGATAATTAAAATAAGGGGGACCTGCCACATGTTTATCACTGCCAAAAAATTGCCTTGAAGTCCTGTTTAACCCTGACGATCCATCTGGAAACCAAGGATCAGATCCGTCATTAGGATCTGGAGGAAGCATCCTTTCATCAGGATGGACCTTTTCTTTTGAGTCGTTAACCACTTCAGAAGACTTGCTAATCTGGTCCTTCAACTCATCCAACTTCCTTAGAAGCTCAGCTCGATCTTGCTCAAGGTGATGAACCTTGTTTGCGCCATCTGTATCCACACGATTCCTCCATGGTTCAACATAGTTATATGAAAGACTGGAATAGCTATTTGATGTTCCCTCGTCAGGGTAATTCGAAGTGGAAAATCTCACACTTTCCATATCAGCTCTAGGTTTTCTCCAAAACCCCCCCATGTCACTTCTCTCTCCATTTTGCCAGTTAGATACTCTCCCAGAGGATTTCAGCCCTTTCTCATGACCAATTCGAGACTTGGGCTCCTCCTCTTCCCTTCCAATCGCTTTACCCAGCTGATCTCTGTCACCATTGACATCAACACCATTCTGAGAAACCCCTTTGTCATCCGATTGAACTGGAGAGCCCTCATGCCCGTTATTTGCTATCCCGGAATCCCTGTGATTATTATTATGGCTTGAGGGGACACTATCGGACTTGGCATCAACATCTGAAGTATCACTGGGATCAACAAAGCCTTTCTCCAATGAATTTTCTGATTTGCCAGAATCTCCTCCTCCTACCTTTCCCTCATCTGACTTCTCTGACAAGCTTCCACTTACATACCCTTTATGCTTCGCTGCAAATTGAAAGGAAATTGCAACCACAATCAATCAGAAACTAAAACACCCCAAACCCCTTCCCATGCTCTTGTTCTTTGTTGCAAGCGGGGCACTTTTTATTGACTAATCAAGGAGCTATAAAACAACATGATTGATTATATAAAGTCCATTTCTAATAATAAAGTAGAAATGACAAATTTTTACCTGTAAGTTTGCCAAATAAATCTCTCTTAATTTTACTCGACACGAACTAAAAATTTCTGAAGCATACCAAAAATAGAAAGTAGCCATGCCTTAAACTAAATGTGAGAGGAAGAAGAGGTAGAAGGAAAAGGGTACCTCGAAGAACAGCACCGCAACCACCACATTGATAAACAGAGTAATCGGCGAGCTCGGGAAGGAGATTCTCACACTTGGGGCACCGCACCAACCGCACCTTGGCTGACTCCGCCATTGCTGTGCTCTGATGAGATACACCCAAAGGGGAAACGAAAGAGAACTAAGCAAACACCATCATCATCACCAACAAAGGTAGAAGAACGAGAACCATGAAAATGACACGAGAATAAAAAGAAAAAGAGTGCGTTTCTGCGAAAAAGCGAATGGTTGGCTTCTTGGAAGCAACAAACGTTAGAAAGGAAAGTGTCGAAGGTGGTGGGGTGAGGTGGGGAGAGTCGTTATTATGCAAAGCTTTCCTTCTCAAATACACAACAATAGACCAAAGCCTCGGACTCAGAGAGATAACGAAAGAGAGAAGGAAAAAAGAGAGCGAAAGAAGGCTCCTTTTCGCTTTTTCTTTTGCTTCTGCTGCTGATGCTGCTGCTGCTTCTTTTGGGCTTTCTTACTATTATTTTCCTAAGAACCAAACAGGAGAGAGAGAGACTAAGTAAGCGGGAATCAGGAGTAGGGACAAATTTTCCTCCGGGAATCTTAGAATTTTGTGAGATTAAACCCTGAAATTCCAACGCAGAATAAGAATTACTGAAAAAATCTTAACTTTATTCATACATATATTTATAGGGTGTAAAAATTTGTGTGTTGGGCTTTACTGAGAGAGAGAAAGGGCGAACGTTTTCCGAGGTTGTAGCGTACTGGTCCTATTGTCCTAAGGGCAAGGAGAAGAAGAACCAAATAATTGTGTCCAAAATGGAACAGAGAACGCAGTTTTAAGCGACGTCGTTTTGAGGGTTCCTCTCCCTTTTTTTTTTTGTCGGGTACTCTCTACCGCATGTGAGAGAGCAATTGTTGTGCATTGGGAATGTACAATGCTCTGAAACTGAAAGTCTGAAACCGCATCTGAGCTAATAAGCTTAGGTGGGTGTGGGGGTGGGGTGGGATGGGTCGGAAGAGAATGGAAGTGGGACTGTGGAACCTAAAGATTCAATCAAAAAAAAAAAGAGTGAAAGTCTCTTCTCTCTTCCTCAGAAGTCAGTTCTCAATAGGTGGTTTTTTTTTTTTCTTTTAATTCATTCAACCTAGAATTTGGTTTTGATTGGATTTTGATTCCAATTTTTCTGCTAATGCCACTCCAACTTTACTATTCCTCAACCCTGCAACTAGTGAGAAAATAGTGCCCCAGTGGCCACTTATGTGGCATACCTTAGTCAACATTACATGATGAATATTTTGGGTTGTTCACTTGTTTTACACTTTCTTTTGGGTGTGCCTTGTCCCCGTCTTCTTGCTTTTTAATTTTGATATGGTCAAAATGCGATTTCATTATTTTAGTAAAAATTGTTGGGGGTATATTTATCGCATTATAATATCAAACAAATCCCTAAATTAAATCAGGTTTTGAATTTTAATTTGGACTAAAATTTTTAAAAATCTCATAAAATTGTATAAGAGTAGATATATATATATATATAGCTTACTGCATATGATAATTTTTACTTCAAAACACCGAAAAAAGAAAAAGTAAAAGATAGGATTCTTTAAGAGCATCAATGACGTTGAACACCCTCATTCTAAGACAGAATGTAGCTTAAGGAACTCAAAGAAGCTGCATTGTTGACTATGCTATCGAAGAAATTGAGTTTGATTTCAAATTGATGATGGAAAGCACACTTTTATTTATTTAGATATTGTATATCAGTAGTAATAATTTAAATAGTTTAAACGTGCAATAAATCAAAATAAACTGCTTGCACATTAAAATCATATTTACATTGGAAAAAAAAAACATAGTGAATTATACGGTTTCTTACTTTCTATGGGTGTTCGACAAGGGTCATAGTTTTAAATTGAAACGGATTAGGATGTTATGATCTATTTTTTATTAGTATTTAATATGAAAATGTCGGGGAAAGACATAAAATAAGACGAATTAATTAATTAATTTGATAAAAAAAAATTAATTAATGTAAGTAATGAAGTGGAAACCGGGGAGTAGAAAGGAAAGGAAAGAGAGGGATGCGATCATGCGATGCGAGTGTGAACTCAACCCTGAAATGTAAAATATGGAATGCAGTGTGGTGACCCCACAAACAGCAGAAGAAGAAGGAGGAGGTGGCCCTCACTCCTCACTCTTTTATCTTCTCTCTCTTCATCCATCGATCGTCCAACGCTTCCTTTTCTTTATCACTGACATATCTTGACTTTTTGTTATTGGATTTTGGATGCGATGCTCAGTTGCTGGCAACCACTTCTTTTTTCCTTTTTTTTTTCCATTAATTAGTAAAATTACATTTTGGTTCTCAAAATTTTTCATTTTAATACTTTAATCTTTGAAATATCGATCCATACATTTTAATCTCCAAAAGATTTGCTGCTAATTACACTTTAGTCTATTGTTTTAATATTGTTATTACAGTAAACTAAAATGTTAAAACGCTACAATTTTTGGGGACTAAAATTTTATAAGAAAAAAGTTAAATATTTGAGTAATTTAAGTGTATGTAATTGATTTTTCTAAAAACTAAACTATTGGATCGGATATCCCTTTAGGGAAAAATAATTTATATATGGCATTGGTATAGGTGGTTTACACTAATATGATAAAATGGGTAAATTTATTTGTATATGGTGTTTTAGAATCCGCCAAAGACGAATTCAATAAAAAAATATTATTTTGATCGATTATGAAACTGACTTTGGCGGCGGGATTTTATTTTAATATTATTTTATTGAATCCGTCATTGACGGATTCAATAAAATAATATTTTTTACACTGAATTCGATGTGAATTCAGTACATAAATATTTTTTATTGAATCAAAGTCTGATTCAATAAAATAATATTAAAACAAAGTGTTGAATCCGCCTTTGGCGGATTCTATATTAAAAATACCATATTATATAAATTTTTTTTAAAACACCATATTGATGTAAATACACTACTCAAAAACCATATAGAAAAAAAAGACCCTCCTTTTTAGCATCAAAGTATAGTTTTAACCTTAAATTGAAATGTCAATTTCCGGTTTTAAGTCATCTAATCTTTTATATATTTTTTGATGAAACCAATCTTTTATATATTATGAAGGGGTTAGAAACTGTTTTATATAAAATTAATTATTTTAAATTTAGATCATAAATATCAAATACAAAATGTACTTCAGGTTAGCTATTTTGTTTTACTATAATCAATTACATTTTTAGATATCTCCAATTAGATATAAGAATGAATGGACAAAAATAAAATCATGGGGTAGTTTTTTTTTCATTAAAGAATCAATTTTTTAATGTGAAAAAAACATTTTTATTTCCAAAAATAACGCACTTTTTTTTATTTTAAACCTCTAAATTAATTTTATTTAGTTTAATTTACATAACTTTAAAAAGCACTTTTTGTGTTTTACACCTACAACCATATATTGGTAAACGCGAGTCCTGATTTCACTTGGTTCTATCACAATAATTTTATTTATATCAAACACTACCCTGTCTAAGATACTTCCTTGTTTTCGGAAATACATCCAATTTTATGATTCGAATATATATTAATAAAAACACTAAAGGACTTTAAAAATAAAATAATTTAATTTTTGGAGCAATTAATTGTATGCAATTGACCTTTAGTCTATCATTAGTCTACCATTATAACACAAATCTTTTTGGGACTCAAATATATATAATTAATCTTTCAAGAACTAAAGTGATAAAATGAAAGCCTTTTAAGAATCAAAGCACAGTTTTACACTTTATTAAAATTAAAAAGGTTCAGTTAATATTCGTTCACTTTCACTTGTCATATTATCCATTATTTTAGAGTTTTAGTTATTTGCATAAAATTAAATAATTTTAAATTAAAGTATAATTATTAAGTAAATTATTTAAATTAGTCTATACTTTTGCTGTTTTTGAAATTATATAGTGAATCATTTTGATTCATGAAGTTTAAAATTTGACTAATAAATCTATAATTTTGTAATTGTGAATCAAGTTTGTCCTTATATATATTATCTAAATCACAAGCATCCTCCTATTGAAGGAATTTCAGCTTAAATCGGGTATGATCACTAAGACGGCTAATTTTAACGCAACTACATACTCAAGACTTAAACCTTCGATCTTTGGTTGAATAGTCCCTCTCAGCTAATTTACGCACTTGTCATTAATTAATTAATTTGATTCAAATTTTTTTATTTTTAAGGATTAATTTGATTTAATAATATACATTTAAGAGACCGATATGAATTATTTATATTTTTGAGGATTAAGTGATTCACAATTATAAAATTAGGTACTAATTATTAATATTTTAAAATTTAGGGATCAAAATGACTTACATATGTAATTTTAATGACCGCATTAACTCTGATTTAAATATTTTATTTTATTTTTAACACATTATTAACTTATTTGATTAATATCGCACTTTATTTTCAATCTAATATGTCAAAATATCCTAATTACTAATATCACATTTTAATTTAATTACCAATATTTTTTATTAACATCCTCATCAAGTCTTCACACATAACACTTTTTTCAAACACTGATTTTTTATTTTTTATTTTTTGATAATACGCAAGATTGTAAAATTTACGCACCACACAAAATTGCTTAACATGTGAATTGAATAACTATCCATCAACTTGTGGGTAGTAAAACTCAGGTCAAGAAAAAAAGTAAATCCCAATTTAAATGTATAGTAGAATTCAAGAATCAAATATAAATTATACAAAAATTCATAAGATCAATCAAATGAAAATTATGTAAGAACCCTTATAAGCACTTAAAGCTTTCAAAGACTGTGACCTTGTCGTAGTGGGAGTGAGTGGGAGTGAGATTAATAGCGTCAAACCCACCTAAATTTTTCTATATAAAAAAAAATGAATCAGTGCTCCTATTAATAAAATTGCTTATCATGTATAACTTTAAATTTAGTCATTTAACTAAAACACGTACCATATTAAACTACCAAATTAACCAGCATCTTGAATAATAAAAGTAAATAAAAAAAAAAAGGACACAAACCAAAGGAAAGAAAAAAAAAAGGGACAAATGAATAGAGACAAAGAGAAAATCAATAAACTTTACCGGAAAGATGTTAATGAATAAATTCTCAAAATTCATGGAACAATGACAGCATGAAAATTACGTCTCATGTTATTTTTACGACAACTGAAAAGCGTTTCGCGGCATGTCCTGCAAAACAACCTTCCACTTTGACCTCTTCTTCCTTTGATTTTGCGAAGGACAACTTCAACTAGTAACTCAGAATGTTTGATTTTTCTTTTCTCTTTTCTGATTCTATCTGTTTCAATCAAATACAGCCGACTCCAACAAACCATTAAATAGCAACCCGTGCCTGTTTCAGTCCTTCTTTTTTTTTTTTATAATGTTACACGTACAATCACAAAAATATCATCAAATTTTTTTTTTTATAGAAATCATAATATAGTTGTTGAATAAAATAAACTGATATCCAAAGACCAAACATGGTATGATCTAACAACATTTTTATTTGTGTAGTTTTTTTTTTCCACTTTTTTTTCGCGCACAAGAAACGTATAGAGTATAGACTAGTGTTTCAAACATTACACCTAACTCATCAACTAATATCAGTCCATGCAATGCAGATGGAGGAGACATGGATACAAAAATTTCATTACCATGACTAGCTAGCTCCATGTTTCGCCAGCTAGCTAGTTGGCACACTGGGATCGACACATTCTCTGGTCTTGTTGCTAAATGCTAATCGCAATAGCCTTAATTTTCATATCATAAAATATGCATCTCACATTTTCTCATCTAACAGCTGAAAAAAATAATCGTTAGGAATTTGTTGACAAAGTTAAACTCAATAAATTAATTTTCAGCCCGCTATTATACGGAAACTAGTGGCGTAGTACCGTCATGAGTCATATTGCTTATTGTACATTGGTCGATGTGTTTATTGGTGAATTGGCAAGAGCAGGAAGGAGACAAAGTCCCTTTGAAAACTAGTTGAATAATTCCAAGTAAGCCACAACAAGCAAAGTTATTGGTTCTTTCAATAAAATATAAGAGGGCAATAAGGTGCAGCTTAATAAACTTCAACGTCAAGCATGCCCGGTCCGGTCATTACATCAGTGTTCTAGACAATTGGATATCTTCGTTAAGCCTTGGTCAATTCTGAATTTCACACATACACATGAGGAATTTACAAATGCAACTAATGTTATTTTAATTTTTATTATTTTTACAACTGAGAAAGTCAAAAGTGATCGAATAAGCTCATGATGACCTGTTCCTTACATATTGAAAGACCGACAATCTTGGCGAGTTGCCAAATGTTTTGAGATAAGAGGGAAACATAATTCAACAACATAATGAAGTCAAAAAGTGATATCAATAGGTATTTTGCACAAGATATCAGACATAAAAATCAATCATCTAAGAGAAAATAATTATAGATATTTTTCAATGACAAGAGGGCAAATGTTAATCCTAGGCTACAAAAAAAAAAAAAACAACAACAACAACAACTACAGGCGACAATTGGATATGCTTATTCTCTTTCATTTATAAAGATAGTCGATCATAACCTTCCACAAAATGTTAGCTCTAGAATTCAAACTCGATCGATATTGAGATAAAGTTAATTTGGATTGCACCTCAACTTTTACTAAGATTAACTTCAAAAAATTTAAAACAAAATAAGAAAAAAAAGGTAAATATGTTAATTAAAAAAATACTAAATTTTTTTTTTGGTCGTGAGAAAAAATACACTAAATCAATCAGCAGTTAAATTGACTATGCTGAATCAATACTAAGCAGACACAAAGGAGATTTTTTGAACTTATAAACTCGTATAAATTATTCAAGCCCAATTTGATAATATTTAATAGAACTTGTTGTCCATTGATTGGTAAATGTTATTGTACCGTTACGGAGGGTTTTGGTTTTGGACAAAGAGCTATAAAGTGATCATGGGCTCATGACTGAAAGCTTTATATTATGGCCCAGAAACAATTTCTGTAACTGGGCTACGCAGGTTAGCTCCAGATGTGTCAGTGAACATGGGTGCCAACTTTTCTTTATGGATTTAACTTGTCTGACCCACCGCATTTTCCATATACCATTGTCTGCTAAAAAAAAAAACCTATAGTGAGCCAGGCAAGGCTGAAGTGGAATACATGGTGTCTAAGTTCAAAACAATAGATTTATATTATATTTTTTTATTGAGTTAAAACTTTTTTTATCGTCAATTAATTAGCATAATTATTTTTTGATTAACTAATTAGCATAATTATATGGATATGTAAAAATATTTGATTCGGTAGAAGATAGGCATACTCTTTTTTTTTTTTGTCCCTTACAAAGTATTAGCTATTTAAGTTATGAATTATGCAATTTCAGTTGTTAGTTACTACCAAATGTACAAGTTAGTTAGTTCAGTTATTTTGCTAAACCAAAATTCTGTTAAGTAGTTTTAGTCCCCAGTGTACTTTCCCTCTGTATATAATTAGTTCTCCATAGCTTGAAAGAACTGAGCTTGTTCGTTATGAAATTCACAAGCAATGCAATTCAGAAGTCTCAATTCTCTTTCTCTTTGATTTTTCGTTTCAAAGTAAATCCGCTTTTGTGTTTGACAGAATTAGGTTATGTGCTGGAATAGCAGAAAGGATCATCATCTTCTGTATAGGGCATGATGTGAACAATTGGTGTTGAAGAGTCTATTGTGGTATTTTTGAAAAATGGAAATTGATTTTCAAAAAGTTGGTCATTTCGTGATAAAAGCAGTTCTTTAGTTGTCAAATCCAAGAGGAGACAACCTTTGGTGATAGGACTGAATCCTAAGAAAATGCATTTTCGAGATCTATGATCAAACTTGAGTCTATGAGCTTTAAGTGTTGTTGCATAGCATAAGCATCTAAACACTTTAAGGTTAGAAAAATCTGGTAGTTTTCCAAAGAGAATTTCAAAAGGACTTTTGTAATTCAAGACTTTAGATGGAAGTTGATTTATTAAATGCATAGCCTGTGCAACAGCAAAGGACCAAAAATGATTTGGAAGATTGCTTGAAAGAGAATGGCTCTTGCCACATTCAAAATGTGCTGGTGTTTTCTTTCCACCAAACCATTTTGTTGTAGGGTTTCAACACAACTTGTTTGGTGAATAACCCCTTTTGAATCATAAAAATCAGTGAATTGAAATTCTGAACCATTATCAGATTTGATAATTTTGATTTTGGTGTTGAATTGAGTTGTAACAAAATTAAAAAAAGAGATGAGGTGCTTTCTAGTATGAGATTTATTTTTCAGTAAGTAAATTGACACGTGTTTAGTGAAATCATCAACAATGATTAAGAAATGTTTGTCACCTTGTAAAGATGAAACATTAAATGGGTCCCATATATCTACATGTATCAATTCAAAGGGAGGAGTGGTTTTGCTAACACTAATATTAACCATATAAGTTATGAATTATCCAATTTCCATTTTTTCAAAAATACCACAATGGACTTTTTAACACCACTTGTTCAGATCATGCCCCATAGAGAATATGATTATCCTTTGTGCTATTCCAGCACAGAACCTGATTCTGTCAAACACAAAAGAGGATTTACTTCGAAACCAGAAAATAGAGAGAAAGAGAAGTAAGACTTCTGGATTGTATTGTTTGTGAATTTCAAAATGAACAAGCTCATTTCTTCCAATTTATTGAGAATTGATCATATACAAAGAAAAAGTACATTGGGGGCTGAAACTACTTAACATAATTTAGTTTAGCAAAATAACTGAACTAACTAACTTGTACAATTGGCAGTAACTAATAACTGAAATTGGATAATTCATAACTTACATGGCTAATGAAAAGAATTTTATTCAACATTTATTTTCTCAAATTATTTACAATCTTATAAATATGGAAGATAAATATTCTTTGTGGAAAAACCAATGTATGAAAAATTCAGGAAAAATATATAAAGAAAAAGCATGTAAACTTGACGCGCGAAAGGGTTTGGTAAAATTTCAACCGAACAAGATCCAAACATTGCTCAAAGCTCCACAGCCTATCTAAATGCCAGTGCTTCACCAAGGACTAGGGAGTGAGAACCGGTGCATTGCTTTGATGCCCACAATGAATTAAACGGTGGCTTCCAAGTAACCCAAAAAAATAGTGACTTCCACATGGGAAGTTCACTAGAGCAGAGACAAAAACAAATCTTGGCGAGTTGCCAAACGTTTGAGGTAAGAGGGAAACATAATTCAACATCACAATGAGGTCAAAAGGTGATATCAATTGGTATTTTGCACAAGATATCAGACATAAAAATTAATCATCTAATAGCAAATAATTATAGATATTTTTCAATGACAAGCGTGCAAATGTTAATTCTAGGCTACAAAAGAAGGGAGGCAATTGGATATGCTTATCCTCTTTCACTTACAAAGACAGTTGATCACGGCCTTCCACAAATGTTTGCTCTAGAATTCATACTTGATCGTTATTGAGATAAAGTTAATTTGGATTTCACATCAACTTTTACTAAGATTAACTACTTTTAGTTAATGACAAAAACATTTAAAACAAAATAAGGGAAAAAAAACATAAATATGTCAATTGAAAAATACTAAATTAATTAACAGGTAAAATGGCTCTGCAGAATTTGTTCTCCATACTAAGTAGACACTAAAGAAATTTTTTGAACTTACAAACTCTTATAATATGGATCTAAATCTTTTGTCCCACTCTCTCTCTCTCACATTCATTGTTCTTTCAATAAAATTTTGACTTATGTATAATAGTGGCATCATTCATATTTTTTATTCAATTACTATCTTTCAACTATCAATGTTTTAGATACATGATAAAACTTGATTGAAGGGACATAAAGGAGGACATGGAGTAGGGACAGGAGATTTGGATCCTTATAATATGGCCTAGATACAATTTCTATAATTGGGCTACGCAGGTTCGCTCGACATGTGTCAATGAGCGAGGCAAGGCTGAAGTGGAATAGATGGCGTCCGAGTTCTGAAAAAAAAAAAAAAAGAATTTTTTATTGAACTAAAAATTTTTTATCATCAATTAATTACCATAATTATATATGTAAAAATATTTTATTCATCTAAGATAGGCATACTTATTTTTTGAGTAAAACCCCAATTTAGTCCTCTAGATTTATAATAAGGGATAAATTAGTTCCTCATATTTAGAAAATCTCATATTAGTCTATCAAATTTCATAATTAAGGATAAGTTAGTCCATTGTAAAATTGTCATATGAGTTGTGTCATGTTAATTTACTTACGTGTACTATTAATTTTTATGATGGTTCTAACTTGTTTCACTTCTCTAATTGAAGCAGTTTAGATCTTCTTTTTCATCTTCTCTTTGATAATAGTTCATTATTTCGAAGAAAGATCTTGACTCTAAGTAGTTATTTGTTCTGCATAAAACAGAGGAGAGAGGCAAGTTAAGACCTATTATAAAAATTAACAGTACACATAAGCAAGTTAACAGAATGTATGAACATTTTTGTTAATAGTTCAGACAATAATTTGACAGGGGGAATAACTTGTTCCCGTTTGTGAAATTTGAGAGACTAATTTGTCCTCCATTATATAAATATGAGGAAATAAGTTGGGTATTTAGTCTTATTTTTTCTTTCTTACAAAGAATTTTATTCAATATTGATCTTCTCAAATTATTTACAGTCTTATAAATATTGAAAATAAATATTCTTTGTTAAAAAAACCAATGTATGAAAAATTCAGGAAAAATAAATAAAGAAAAAACATGTAAACTTAACGCACGAAAGGGTTTGCTAAAATAACATTGTTCAAAGCCCCACAACCTATCTAAATGCCAGTGCTTCACGGAGGACTAGGGAGTGAGAACCGATACACTGCTGTGATGCCCACTACGAATTAAACGGTGGCTTCTATGTAACCGAAAAAGTAGTGACTTCCACATGGGAAATTCACTAGAACAGAGACAAAAACAAAACCTGTTCAGTCGTCCCATGTCGATGCCAAAACAACATCATGTTGACTAGCTCGTCAAATCTGACACTACTACTTCTAACAAACACCATACACAGCATAATGGTATGAGCATTGACACTAACAACCGAATTAGTGAACCAATTTATATCTCGTAAAGCTCTGCGTGACAGAAAGTTGAACCCTTCTACATCTTAAGGAAATGAACCATAACCATCTGAGAGTACCCTTTGAATTAAAGGCACAAATTACAATACCTTAGATCTGTCGCTAAGCATTGCATCTGTCTAGCTCTTCTATACCTGTGCTATTCACATTGGTGTCTGATCGAAAAACGTAGTATTTGAAATTTCATAAATATGTTTCAGAATTACAAGAGCAATTAAGAGTGCAATATCAAATTCAGGACTCAAGAGAATGTTATAATAATATTATTATTGTTGGACAATATCGGAGACAGGATCAATCAAAGTCCCATGACACAAGTCATAGCCTTTAACAAGTACACGATCAAGAATGAAAAGTACCACATATTGTCATCAACTTGTTTCGTTTTCTTGTGCTTAATCTTTTCTTCCTCTGTCGACTGGATTTCTTCTTGCCTGTTCCCTTCGCCAAAAGTTCATTCAAGCTGGTCATCATGGAAGAGCCTTTGGTAGCAGTTCCGGTTGGACTTGCTTCTTCCGGTGGATCAGAGATCTTTGGTCCACTAAGATGTGGCCACACCATCATATGCCTCTCAATTGTATAAGCGAGTGACACCAATTCATATGAGTCATATAAAGGGCTTCCACAATCCCATATGGGAAATGATCCTGCTTCTTTCCCATCCCCATATTCCTTAGAAGATGTACTCATCATGTGGGCTAGATCTTCTAATAAGGAGGCTTTCTCACAGAGCAGCCACTGGCCTCTGTAAAGTGGCAAGGTTCATCCAAGGCTTTCTCTCTTGTTTATTGTGGTGCTATAAAGCTTCTTTTGGCAACATATTAAGTGCCAAGCTATTTGGGAAATTTAAATATGAGATTCTTATCTTTACTATCATAGCATATGCGCATCATGAGGATACTTATCTTGTGTGGATTCGAGTTTTTCTATTCAAGGAATTTGCTCAACCGTGTTTGAATATTGGGTACAATAAGCAAATTATCAACCACCTTATTCCTGCAACGAATTTGGACACGCTTCATTCCAAAAGAAATGAAAATGCATTTATAATCACATCAACCATAAATTCAGTTGGCATTTTAAGAAGGCTTTTTTTTTTTTTTTATCAGTATTCTCATTTTCCTGCTCTTTATTACTATATTTTGATATATTATTGATTTTAGTGTATGGAAAGTAGTTAGACTTTTACCTTAATTTTCTAAAATACATTTAGGTTCTTATCAATGACTTTTTAATATATCAGTTTATCCAAAGTATTAATTATTTGTGGATGGAAGTAATATTATTTTATCCTTAAAATATTAAATGGTTTATTTTCTCATATTACATTTGATTTTATAATTGTATTAATAATTTTATAGTTAAAAGTGATTTTAACTACTTTCTCTTTCCAGATATAATTGACCATAAATCAATGGCTCTGATAATAAAAAGAATTAATTTTTCTAGCGAGTGGATGATTTACTCATTTTATCATGACATGCAGTACTTCTTAATTTTTAATCTAACAGCATGAATGTGTTTGTTTGAGCATTTGCATACTCAAGCGACCGTTCACTTGCCTTGAACGGAGAGTTAAGATGATCGGGTGTTTTATGGTTGGAACAATTTCAACTAGTTTTGGAATGTTAACTCCGGTTGAAGCCAAACTATAAAGTTTTGTTTTTCGCGTTCAATTTTTCCTGTTGGACATTCAACTTCCTATTTTAACCCCCGTAAAAAAAAATACCAGCAGTATTGTAATACGCACCCTTTTTTATATTTTCACAAGCAAAACTGATTTTAATCCATATCATCCAAACAATATTTATTTTATTA
This sequence comes from Dalbergia cultrata, assembly GCA_031216105.1. NCBI lineage: Eukaryota > Viridiplantae > Streptophyta > Magnoliopsida > Fabales > Fabaceae > Dalbergia > Dalbergia cultrata. The sequence continues at coordinate 2,934,339 of CM062353.1, read as the reverse complement.
AACTCACTTTTTAATATAAAAGTTTTCAAATATAAATCATGTTGATACTAATTCCCTTTTAATCAAAATTAATTTTGTAAACTAAAGTTGATACAAACCCCCCATTTACATACTTTAATCCAAACACAAACTATATTTAAAAATAAAAAATTGAAAGAGCAGGTTTTCGTTTGTCCTTTTTCCCCTTTTCCTTGCAAATTAAGAGAGACTTGCTGTTTGTGTAATTGTAACCTAACATGAGGGGTATTCTTGGCCTACCAAAATAATGTGCACTCTCCCCCGTCCCACTGTTGGAGGAAAATACAAGTCTGGGTCCCACACTATAATTTCCACCGTTTGACTCTTCCCTTCCATATTTTCCTTCCATCCTAAACTTGATAGCGTTTCTCCCAATTTCCTTCCTCTCCATATTCTTCATTTCAATTTCTTTCCAACCACCGGTAACCCAAACACGATTTTTTTTTTATGTTTTTGGTACGCGAAACCAAATGGAATATTGTAGCTAGGACACCATAAGATGCAAGTAGTTGAGAAGAGACAACTGCATCTGCAAAACTTTTTGCTCCAATACGTACGGGCCACTTATTCGTATCTTCATTTCATTTTGTGAATTGCAAATAGAGTCGGCAGTTTTGTTGATAAGGACTCCACCATTGAAGTAGGGACAGCTAGTACAAGCCTAAAACCACTACTATACCACGATACATTTGCCCACTACTCCCTTCTTTCCTCCTCGTATTTGTAAGATCCACTTAACCGCTTTTTAGTACTTATCCGTAAGGCCCTTTTTCCCCTTCCAATCACAGCAAAGAGGCTTCACTCACGTGAAGTGAAAGCGATGCTTATGACGGAGAAGGTATCTACTTTCTACTATTTATGTCATTTGCTTTAATATAATATCATCATCGCCATGTGTTTTGTCGGCGGCAAAACTCATTGGTGCATGATTAATCTTATGAGTAATAAGCCACAATTGAAGATTAGCACGCGCAGGGAGCAACTCTTGACTTTGTCTAAGAAAGCAAGTTTTGTCTCCGAACTTTATAATACCCTCCAATTTATTGTTTTAATTCCAAGGCATGTTCTTCGGGGATCACGTAGCGTTATCATCAGAGTTAAGAAAGTAACAGAAGTGTATTATTATTGTTTGAAGAGTACAAGACAGATATATATGATACAAGTTGCACGAGGGAATTGAGAGAGATGTGTGAATAACAATAATTAATGACTAATCACTTAATAACTAACTAACTAACTATTATACTAATACTCCCCCTCAAGATGGGCAATAAATGTCTTTTATGCTCATCTTGGACAAGATAAACTTAAAAGGGATAGAGGATAAAGGTTTTGTCATTATGTCTGCTCATTGATGTTTGGTCTTTACATAAAAAAGTTTTAATAAACCAGTTTGAACTCGTTCCCTCACAAAATGGCAATCTATGTCTATATGTTTAGTTCTTTCATGGAAAGTAGGATTTGATGCAATGTGCATGGCAGCTTAGTTGTCACAGAATAGATTGACTGATCCTCTTGATACCTGAAAGTATTGCATTAATTTAACTAACCAATCCACTTCACTTGCAACATTTGCCATAGCTCTATATTCTGCCTCTGCAGATGACCTTGCTATAGTTGGTTGCTTCTTGGATTTCCAAAACACAAGGCTGTCTCCCAAAAAAATGCAGTAACCAGATGTTGATTTTCTAGTATCTGGACAATTTCCCCAGTCTGCATTAGCATATGCAGTGAAGGAAAGAAAGTTCTGAGCTGGGAAAAATAATCCTTGTCCGAGTGAATTTTTTAGGTGTCTAAGTAAATAATGTACAACATCTAGATAGGAGGAAGTTGGTTAAGACATAAATTGACTTAGTTTGTTTACAGTAAAAGCTATGTCGGGTCTTGTAAGAGGTATGAGAGTCTTCCTATTAGTCTTTTATACTGAGTAATATCTGGAAGAGGCACTCCATCTGGTTTGCTAAGTTTACTATTAGGATCCATAGGTAAGTTGGCTGGTTTGCTTCCTAGGAATCTTGTTTCTTCTAGCAAAGATAAGGTATATTTCCTTTGAGAAAGGCAAATTCCAGATGATGACTTTGTTATTTCCAATCCAAGAAAATACTTCAAACTGCCTAGATCTTTTAACTTGAATAAAGACTGAAGTTGTCCTTTGACAAAAGCTAGTGTTATTGCATCGGGTCCTGCTAAAATTATATCATCTACATATACTAATAGCATTAAAATGCTATTGTTGCAACCTTTAAAAAACAGTGAATAATCATTTTTTGATTGGGTAAAGCCAAGAGTTAGTAATGCAGTAGAAAATTTTGTAAACCATTGTCTTGATGCTTGTTTAAGGCCATATATGGATTTATTAAGTTTACATACTAATTGCTCCCCCTTGCTGTTAGTTTTTGAAATTGGGTAACCAAGGGGTAGTTGCATGTATACTTCCTCAAACAAATCTCCATTAAGAAATGCATTGTTTATATCTAGTTGCATTAAATTCCAATTCTTAGTGGCAGCAACAGACAACAAAAACCTAACAGTGGTTAGTTTAGCTACTGGTGAAAATGTTTCCAAGTAATCTATGCCAGCTTGTTAAGTAAAACCTTGAGCAACAAGCCTGGCTTTGTACCTAGAAACATTTCCATCAGAATTATATTTAACTTTGTAAACCCATCTACATCCAATTGGATGTTTATTCTTTGGTAAACTTGCCACTGTCCAGGTGTTATTACTATGCATTGCATCTAATTCCTCTTTCATAGCCTTTTGCCATTCAAGGTGTTTGTTAGCTTGGTGAAAAAACTGAGGTTCAAATACACTTGTGACATTTAGGGTATAATTTTGGAATTGATTGCTTAGATTTTGATAGAAGACATGATTAGAAAGAGGATACTTGATAGAGTTGCTGCACTCAAAATCTTTTAGATAAGCAAGAAGTCTTTTTATTCTTGATGATGTCCTTGTATTATTGGGTTCAGGTGTTGGTTGAAGGTTGTCTGTAGGTATATCAAGTTCAGGGAAATTGTTTTCTTGATTGTTGTCGGCACCATCAGGTATGTTAAGTGTTTGTGCAGTAGGTTCATCAGTGATAGGATGATTTGCAATATCAGGTAAGTTAAAAGATGGTGATAATGAACAAATAACAGTGGCAGGAAAAGGATTAGTGATAGGTTTATCATAAGTTTCAAATTGAAAAGGGAATATATTTTCATGAAAGACAATGTCTCAAGATATTTGAAAGCTTTTTGTCACAAGGTTATAGACTTTGAAACCTTTGTATCCATTTGGATACCCAAGGAAAACACAAGGAAGAGCCCTAAGTGTAAATTTGTGTCTAGTTGATGGTAAGGTTGAGACATAACATAAACTACCAAAGGACTTCATGTTGTGGTAATCTGGTTGGGATTTGTACAGAATATAGTATGGAGTTTGATTTTTTATAATGATAGAGGGAACTCTATATATAATATATGCAGTTGTAGTGATACATTCACCCCAAAAAGACAATGGAACTTTTGATTGAAAATATAGAGCTCTAGCAACATTAAGTAAATGTTGGAATTTTCTTTCAACAACAGCATTTTGTTGTGGTCTTTCTACACAAGAAAATTGATGATTTATTCCTTTTTGTTTTAAAAATCTGTTAGTTTTAGCTCCTTAGCATTGTCTGATCTAATAGACTTGATAGTTAGATTGAATTGAGTTTGAACCCAAGTAATGAAATTTTGTAAAGCTATGGTTGCTTGTGATTTAAATTTGAACAAATGTACCCATGTGTATCTAAAGTAATCATCAACTATGCTAAGAAAATATTTATGTCCAGCATGAGTAGGTATGTGAAAAGGACCCCAAATATCACAATGAATCATATCAAAGACAGAATTAGGTACATGATTATGAGACTGAAAAGTTAATCTTTTTTGTTTAGCAAGAGGACATATATCACAAACACTAGTACAAGAAATTTTATTAGATTGAATATTCAGTAAATCCTTCAATACAGAAAGTTTCTGATCTGATATGTGTCCTAGTCTAGAGTGCCAAATATTGGTACTATTTTTATTTGAATGTGAAATGTTACAAGAGACAGTTTTATCAAAGATCACCCTTGCCAATCATCTTCCATGTGCTGGTGTCCTGTATCAAAAAAGCATTTGGCAGAAAAAGAATAGATTTATTCGGTTGTTTAAGGAAAGCAATAACTAAAAATAAGTTTACACTAAATTTTGGAATATAAAAAACATTGTGCAATGTTAGATCAGAATTTATGAAAACAGTACCACCTAAGTGTACTTGAATTATTTCCTTATTAGGCAGTGTAACAGATAAGTCTATGACAGTTCTTGTATTAGTTAAGAAACTAAAATTATTTGTGATGTGGCAAGTAGCTCCTGAATCTACAATCCAGTGATTATAAGTATTAAACAATATAATGAGTTGAATGAATAAAACCTGATTCCAATTGACTTGGTGGATCATTCGACACAACACTTTGTGATTAAGAAATGGGATTTGCTTGTGTCAATGTGATGCCAAAAGAGTTAGCAACTGTTGGTACTGATTTACAGGTACAGCTACTGAGTTGGATGCATCAGAAGACCTTGTTGATACAACTTCATTTGCATTAAAATTCTTTGAGGGATTCTTTCCTTTAGGCTTGTATTCAGGGGGATATCCATGAATCTTGAAACACTTATCAATGGTGTGTCCAGGCATATCATAGTAGGAGCAGTGTGGTCGATCTTTCTTTTGTATCTTGCCTTTTGGAGGGATTCCCTTTGCAGCAAAAGCTACTTGTGCATCAGAAATAGCACTAGATGTAAGGATTATAGCCTTTTGTCTTTCTTCTTGAATGACTAATGTAAAAGCTTTGTTGACTGGGGGTAGGGGATCCATTAACAAAATTTGACCCCTTACTTGGGAAAATTGATCATTCAGCCCCATTAGAAATTGGATGACTTGTTGAGTTTGGAATTGACCACAATTGCAAGCAATAGATGATCGATACTCACTCATTTCATCCCAAAGAGCCTTCAGTTTGGTAAAATATTAGGTGACCGAGGATGAATCTTGTTGAAGATTCATAAGTTCTCTTTGAATTTGGAACAACCTTGGTCCATTTTGTTGTTTGAATCTATCTCTGAGATCATCCCAGATTTTGGAAGCAGTAGTATAACCAATTATGGTAGGAGTAATTTCTTTGGAAATAGAATTCAAGATCCAAGAAATTACCATGTTATTGCAGTGCATCCATATTTGGAATTGTTGAACATCCTCAGCTCTAGGAACAAAGAGTGTTCCATCGATGAAGCCTGACTTGTTCTTGACAGAAAGTGCAAGGCTCATAGCTCGACTCCATGAACCATAATTTTCACCAGACAGTGGTTGGGAAACAAGAACAAGGCTTGGGTGGTCGGAGCTATGGAGATGGTAAGGATTTGAGAGTTCATCCATGGTGGAAGAACCAGGAACAGCAAACGTGAAGGAGAAGGAAGTAAAGAAACTAGAGATGAATTCTTGCGGAAGCTATATGCTTAAATAACTAATACCATGTTATCATCAGAGTTAAGAAAGTAACAGAAATGTATTATTACCGTTTGAAGAGTACAAGACAGATACATATGATACAAGTTGCACAAGGGAATTGAGAGAGATGTGTGAATAACAATAATTAATGACTAACCACTTAATAACTAACTAACTAACTATTATACTAATACATAGACATATACTAGAATCATATAAACAATAATGTAAGCTATTTTTGATTTGGTACGTTCTACACTCTGGGTCCATATTCGACTATTCATATGATATTCACCCTTATGCCCGACAACCATGGGCTTTAGCTTCAATATTATTGAGTTTGCTTAGTACGGCCATGCCATGTGTCTGCCATATCCATGATGGGCAACATTACTTAAAATATCGCAGAGAGCCCAACAGAGATAATTAATGGGGTTGGCAGAGAGGAATCTGATCTATTGCCTGATTAATAACCCATACCATGCCAGAGATTCTAGGGCAGGAACTTGAAGCAGTGAGCATAAATAATTAACTATGGACGAAAATTGTGCCCTACAAAAAAAAAAAAGAAGATAAAAGTATGGCAGAAAAAAAAAGTTGAAAGATAGCAAGGAAGTTGCACAATTTGGTAAAAACAAAGGCAATTTTATAGCTTGATATTGCCAAATTATACATATATATATATACTGCAACTGAAAGCAGCACTGAGATAAACTAAAGGCAATTTTATAGCTTGCAATTGCCAGAATATTATATTCGTATTCAATTGAATGCAGTACTGACATAGTTCTTGACAACATTTTCAGTCAAGATTTGCAACACCCTGGCGTTTGTAGGACCTACACACCTTGGTGTCTTGTACTGACTTACAGCGGCACCTAGTCCTAGGTAATGGTCAAGAATCTTCTGGAAGGTTCCCCTCCTGACAACCCGGAGTTCGAGGGCCCCAATGCAGTTGACTTTGCGGGAGCTCGTGTAGCCTGCGTCAACAAAGGACTTGTCCAAGCAGTTGCAGCATTCACTTAGCACTTGTTCACTCGCTTCCCCATTGATTTCCCAGAAGATGACATAGTGACCTGGCTCTTTGGATAAGTTAACGTGGCTGGTGAAGTCGACAACTTCCAGTTTCTCTTCTGCTAGCAACTTCCCTGCAGCTTCCACAGCTAACTGCAAGTCCTTCTCTGTGTTCTTGTCGATGTTGATGGTAAGCAAGAGACTGCTTCGCCGAACAAACTTGAGTTCAGGAGTGGAGTTATGGAATCCCATAACCTTCACAACATCACCCAGCCTATACCTGTATAAACCTGCAGTTTACCCCACAAGTGAAAACATTAATAATGATGAGTAGTATAGTACTGTATAGAGAAAAAAAAAATTACTTTATCTATATCTATATCTATATATAATACATTTAAGCCACTCTGCAAAATTGTGCACATTCAATTCAATTCAGATTTCTAGGATCCTCTGTTAGACTCAGGTAAAAATGTTTGAAGTTTTCTCATCAAGAAAATTTTTAAAATAAATAAAGCACAAGAAAAGTATCATGAAATCATGGACTTGTCAAATGAATAGCAGCATAAGTGATATGAACATGTTTTCCGCGTAGAATATAATAATAATAATATTACTAGCAATAGCAATTTTTCTATAGATATATTACTGTGTGTTTAGGAAGATATTTCCTTGAAGTAGGTCCCACAGAGGTCAAATAACCAAGTGATAAAAGCACCCTTTTCATTTCTTCCCCCACCACCAGCCCCCCAATATTTACGCTAACCACTCTGCTTGGACCATCATAAAAAAAGATAGGAAATAAAAATCCCGTACGTCCTTTTCTATGAGCACCGAATGATGACCGCATGTCATAGTATTTTTCTGATTGGTGCTTGTCCCTAGTGGACTTAGGGGAGGCCTTACCTCGGGGTGGGACCAAAAGGGAAGGGAAAAAGGAGATAAAAATGAGTTGGATCAAACCCTCTCCACCAAGCATCAAACCTTTATTATCTATGCACCGTTGATCTACAAGTTCAAGCGCCCATTTATATACTTAAATTGAATTATTAATGTTAATTGCACATGCAATTTTTCATAAACCCCGATTTGAAGGAAGAACTAAGTAAGTAAATAAACGTGGTCCACACCATAGTCCCGATTCATGAATGTGAATTAAATGAAAAGAAATATAATTAAAGTACCTGCAGGATTGGTGATAACAATTTCATACTCCTCACCAATCTTCACTTCAGTGAGGCCGACAGGCTTGGGATTAATGCAGAGGAAAGTAGGCTCCCCCTTGGCATTCTCAAGCTCTGTCAGAGGGATGAATTCAAAGTAACCAATGTGAGGCAGCACAGCATAAGTGGCCAATTCAGGGGGCAGTTTTGGGTTCACATTTGCAGCAATCCACCCTTCAGAGGATCCATAGTCAGCAGTCAACAAAGGCAGCTCCCCAGCATAGTGCCTCAGTTTCTTCAGATAAGGCTCCATTGACCCAGTCATGATCCCATAAATATACTTAGCGTTTGGAAAAAGCTCTGGTATCAGCCCATACCAGTTGCTCAGGCCCACACATTTCTTGTGGATCATGTTGGCCAGTTCCGGGTTTGGTTTCAGCAGCTTGGACATGGCCATCCTAACTGATGGAACTGTGACTCTGCTGGTGAGAACCCCTTCTCGGATATCACTGCAAAGCTCTTCCCACACTTGTTCAAAGGTTCTGAAAGCATGGACAATGCTATGAGCAAATGTGGAAGACACAAGCTGAACCTCCTCCCGGAAGATTAGGCCACACAAGAGGTGGCAGTACAGTGACTGGTGGAAATCAGGGCCAAATATCACTTCATCTGGGCTGCAACATTGGGATTGGAGGGCCTTCATTTCGCGCTTGTAGCGTGCATTGCGGAACACATTGGTTGTGGCAGTTCCAGCAGCGAGACCCCCTTTTGTTTTGAACTGTTTGCTGCTGTATATAAAGCTTAAAGCCTTCCCATTCTTGATGGGAAACTCCCTGCAGAATACAAATTGTGTCAACAACTAGCAGAAAAGCATTGTGGAGAAAAGAAAGAAGAAAATGAACATATTTGGGGAGTTTTTTTTTTTTTTTTTTTTTTGGGGGGGGGGGGGGGAGAGGATTGAATACCAGTTCCTATAGGCAAAAGAGGTCTGATATATCTGCATTGTGGTTTCAAACAATTCATCATTCCATGGCAGATATTTTGGCTTCCCCTGAGTAGTGCCAGAGCTGCAAGAATATCTCCATATTGAGACTCGGAAACTTCTCTCAAGTTGCAATTGTGAAAATTCAAGTACTAAGATGAAGAAGGAACAAAAACATGATGAAAAAAGAAATGAAGAAACTAGACCTTAGAGACATAGTAGTGATGGGTTTTCCAGTAAGAATAGGAGAAGAATCTCCATCAATAATTCTGTAGATATAAGGCTCCAATTCTTTGTGGGTAACGAGTGGGACACAGGCCTTGAAACTCTCCGGGTCAGTTCTTCCATTAAGGCCCAAATTCTGCAAATACTCAGCGTTTGCGTTATCCTCCAGAATCCTTTTCAGGGTTTCCCTCTGAACCCTTCCTGCATCCTTCGTCAGTGCCTCAAACTCTTCGATCACCTTCTCCATGTTGAACTCTTGCACTTTCTCCAACATCTTCACAACCCTTCAACAAAAAGGAAGGAACACGCTATTATATAAACGGGTGAGCGGTGAGTACTTCTGTTTTTTGTTCGGTAATTTCAATTAAAGCTCGTCCAAGTTTTAAGACCGAAGCGGCAATTCAGAAAAGAGATAACGCAGAAAAGGACAAACAACATTGTATACATAATATATTGCTTATTTGCTTTGTGGTAGGAGAGGCAGGATAAAGCTAAGCCAAACAACATAATTCATTCAATGGTCTTCTTTCATTGTTTTTTATAATTGTTAATTATTATTAGTGTGTAGCTTCCCTCTTTCTTTTTCTTGTTTTGAGGACCCAGACGAATTTAACTTAACAAGATGCAGATTTTCATATTCATCTGTGCCAGAAACAGGACAAATATGCACATTCTACATGTGCTTTGAACCTTCACAAAGATAATAAAAACAGAGGTAAACTTTCTAAAACAGTAATACTGGTCCTAGATGAAGTGACGGAAATTAAGTAATTAAGCAAATTAGAAAACGATGAAACAAAGGGAGAAAGCAAAGAAAAAGAAGAAGAACTATCACCAATGAAAAATTTCCAGGTCTTGATATCTACTTTTCCGAGCCTTTTTTTCCACTTACTACGGCGACAGTCAAGTAAGTCAACTCAAATTTTCAATAGAACAGAATCTCTCAGTCTTCCGATATGAAAGTCTGAATTCATACGCGATACAGAAGAGAGGACTCATCTAACAGAAAAACCAGAAAGTTCCAAAACAGGAAGAAAGCATTGAATTCATTGAATACAAGTGTAAATTTGAGGTACTGCAGGGTACTACCGAGACTGTAGAAACACGAAAGGGGAAAAGTCAAAGGAACCAAAAGGTGGTCTATTAGAGAAAGCAATCCGCCAATCCTCACAAAAACGAATTGCAATATCCTTTCCGTAGAAAAACCAATCGAATTGATTGATAAAGAGAGAAAGATGGAACCAGATGACAGCTGGGAACCAAGGACTAAAACAGAAAAATCACCAATTGTTTCTGAAATAAGATTTTTTTTTAAAGGAAAAACAAAAGCTCAACCAAGCTTACTCTGATTTCCCATTCCTCAAATAGAAAGAACAGTAGAAAATGGAAGAAAATTCATCAGAATTCATCCGGGTCAACGTGGATGCTACAGAAACAACCATGACATTTCCAACAACCCCAGAAGCTAAAAGATAAAAGTAATGAAAAAAGAATTGTTTTTGTTTTCTGGAAGCTTAAATTGAGTACCTGGGAGAATCTTCCGCGGTTTGAGGAATCAAATGGACGGAGAGTGAAGCGAGTAGAGGTGATAGCAAGTGCTATAAATGAAACTTTGCTGTGTTTTGGGAGGGAGAGAGAGAGAGAGAGAGAGGGAAGGGTTGGATCTGAAGGAAGGTTCGGTTCGCTCACTTCAATGCAGGGTCGACCAGTGGTGAAGCCACTAGGTTCATGTATCACAAGAGTGGGTTCGCTAACTTCTATAGAGAGAGAGAAGAACGGAAAATGTTCCTCTGACTTGGCAAATTAAATTGCACTGAACCGAACTGAGTTGAAGATTCTTCATTGGGTAACAATATATAGGCCTCGTGTGTATTCCTGGATTGACCCTTTTGCCCCCTTGTGGTTGAGCCCGTGATTACCACCTACGATGTGTTTTGGGACGATTAAGGTGGTCGGAAGGCCGAGAATGCCCTTGATGTTTTGTGAGAATTACAAGGGGAAGGAAAAAAAAAAAAAAGTGCCTTGCGGTTTGAGCTGGTTTCAACGTCGGCATACAAAACATCACGTCATCAGTGGGTCCCATCCACAAGGAGATCCGGTGACAGCTCACTCAGTGCTCAGTTGTTCATTATCTTGTACTGCACTTAGAATATATTGTTTTTTATTTTCACTTTGGTCATTTCATTTCACTGCATTCATTCCTTCTCGCCGTTTTAAATCCATCCTAAAGTCTTTCCAATTTTTTTTTTATTTTCTTCCTTTCTTGATTTCTACGGGATTTGGACGTTTCATTTTTCACTGCTTAGTTTTTGACAATGTTGTCTGTGTCTCTCTATTTGGTGTTGTATAGGATGCTAAATTCATTGTACCCCCTACTTGTGATGTTCTCGAATGTGCAGTTTCTTCTTTTACCTACTATTCTAATGTTGCCTAACATATTCACACGAAGGATAAGTACATTTGTGGCCTCTATAGGGATTCTACAGCACTTAAATGCTTCCCCCAAACCCGGAATTTGGGGAAACTATAAGAATTTGGTATGGATTAAGAAAGATATTAATGAGATGTGATCAATATGGTGATACTGATAAAGCTTAGAAAGCATGGCAAATTTTGGAAAACCAACAAGGTTTAAAAAGGATATTGAAGAGTGAGAATCCTGTATTTTGTTATCTTCAGCTGTCAATCTTTTTCAATGGCTTGATATTATGTTCACTGTTTTTATCAAGGATATGTAATAAATCGTTTCATGATTGAGCTGATCAACTGAAACTATAGTGGCTTTTGCTTTTCCTAGAGATCCGACCGACCAAGAAATAAAACTCATGTCAATGATATAAAAATTAGAATGAATTACATTCATCTCTTCTGAGATTTATTAAAATTCAACAGACTTTCCCTCTAGTTGTCCACCCTACACTGACCTCCCTCATTTACTAATTTTTTAACTGAGTTTCCGAAAATGCCCCTTATCTCTTCCTCGCTCAACTCACCATTTCCTCCCCACCCTTGAACCTTCACCTCCGCCATCCCCACCCCACCATCACCTCTCCCTCTCCCTCACAGCCAACACAGCCACACCAAGTACAACAACGCAGGGATAAATGGAGTGTTCAAACCAAGCATATTGGACAGTGAAAAATAATCACACTTTGAACAAGTGATTAGTGTTAACTTGGTTGGTGCTTTTCTTGGAACCAAGCATGCTGCAAGGGTAATGATCCCTCGCAAAGGTAGCATAATTGTCAATGCTAATGTGTGTGGACACACTGGTGCCTTGGACTCATTTGCCTACACAAGTTCAAAGGATGCAGTTTTGGGGCTTATGAGAAACACTGCTGTCGGGCTTGGACCATTTGGCATCCGCGTAAATTGTGTGTCTCCATATGCGGTGCCTACACCTATGACTCGAAGTTACCTTGATGACGAGAGGATTACTGCCCCTTATTCTAATCTTAAAGGCAGTGCTCTTAAGCTGGAAGATGTGGCTGAAGCTGAGGGTTGAGGGAGAAAGGGACAAGGGGCATTTTTTATAACTTACTCAAAAAATTAGTAAATCAGGGAGGTTATTATAAGGTAAACAATTAAGGAGAGGTCCGTTGAATTTTAATAAATTACAGGATGTGAGTATAATTTATCCTAAAAATTATCTCTTAATAATCATACTTAACAAAATATTTTAAGGTAAATCCTAAGTTGTCCCTAACTAATATTGTTTGGACAAATTACACACTCAAAATTTGAAACACTCTTCATTTTAATATTTGACGAAAAGGCACCTGTTAGCCCTTTTATTAATGCATCATTTTAATATTTGATGAAAAAAAATGTGTGGCTCTGATCCATTAATTAAACTATGTGATTGCGCTAAAAGCATCCTATGGACTTGAGATGTGAAAATAGAAAACAGAATTATAGAATGAGTGAGTTAACAAAGGGCTTAGCGGAGTTCCTTTTATGAAAAATAAGAGATTATGAGGAAATTTTTAAATCTCGACCGACCAATTTGTCCTCACGAGATTAGTCAAGGTCCAATTTTTCAGTAAAAAATGTTTAATGTATATATTCCTAGTGTATAAAGATATACGGTCCCACACTTATTTTATTTTTATATAATTTTATATATCAGGGATGTAAAGTTTTTTTTTCTTTGATAAGTGGCCACGTGGTTTGTAGATTAGGATACAAAGGAAAACAAAAATCAAAACTGAAGACTAAAGTGAAAAAGGTTAAGACGATGTGAATAAAGAAGGTCACGAAGCACCAAGTTTAACTGTGTGGTACTTTTGCTTCGAGTGAATGTTTATTTTAGTTTTTGATATTTCATGTGTAAGTTATTTTAATTCCTGATATTTTATACGTGAGTTATTTTAGTCCCTTATTTTTAAAATGAATCAATTTGGTCTCACATATTTATAACTGTAAGGGACCAAATTGATTCATAATTATAAATATGAAAGATTAAATTGATTCACTTTTAAAATGTGAGGGACTAAATTGATTCATAGTTATAAATGTGAGGAACCAAATTGATTCATTTTAAAAGTGATAGACTAAAATGACTAACACATAAAATGTGAAGGACTAAAATAAGCATTAACTGTTTTGTTTCTTTTGTATATGCAGTGAAACTCACGGTCGTGGCGGCAGTAAATCATCTAATACTCATCCAGCACGTTTGGTTTCCAATTGTAGCGCTCATAATTGATTCTAAGACCAAGGAATTGATTTTGATGATTTCAGAACGTGTTTGGTTTCAAGGTTTTAAAATCAATTCTTGGCTATAGAATTGATTTTGAAAGCAGTAATTTTATTTTATTTTTGTCAAAATCACATTCAGAAAAATTATCAAACATCAATCATTTTATTTTAAAATAAATTATAATTAAATCAATTATAATAAGATTAATTCTATCCGAAATTAATTCTACAAATATAGAACCAAATACACTACCGGAGATTACAGGGTGTTTGGATGGAACTATTTGGCTTGAAAATTATCATTTTTTTAGACCTGAAAAATCACTTTATATATATATATATATATATATATATGGATAATTCTTTAAAAGTAAATCAGAAAATAAAAAATAATATCAATTTTTAGTTTTTTTATGAAAGTTAAACAAGAAAAACAGTTTCTGACAAATCTGTTTTCAACAATTGCAATTCTCTATAAAATTTCACCTTCATATTTTTTTTTTTCAAAATATGTTTCAACTCTATGTATACTAAGATAAAAATTCAACAATATATATTTTATTGTCACTCGAATGAAATGCTGAAAGCGCACGAGGAAATCAGTTTGTTACGAGTGATGCCATATATATATAAAACGAAGAATGAGTCCCAATCTCCCATTAACTTTAAGTGATCGACGTATTTAATGGTGGAACTCATTATTAACTCTATTATCAGTGTGCATAAAAATAAAGCATTAGAAAGTTTTCAAAACTCGTATGAAATTCCTTATATTCATTATATAAAATTTTCAAATAAAAACAATAAATGAACATTTTTCTTCAAAATATAGTGTATACTTTTTTTTTTTATTAACTTCGGGGCATAAAAGCCCAAAAATATAGTGTATACTTTTAACTTTTAAGTTACTGATTCCAAGAAAGTATATAAATCATTATTTGATTTGAAATCTGGTGGGAATGTACATATATAAAACATTCGATACTAGTCTTATTCTTTTGTGAAAGAGAGTAAAATCACATGCACCATCTCATATGCTCGAGGAGCACAATGAACATGATGCACCTTGCATATATGATCTTTGGAGATTGTAAAGTACAATAATTACTTTGTTGTGTATTATAATAATTTCTAAATTTTAGCTTCACTTTAAAAATAGGCGAAGATTGTGGTGCTCCCTCTAAAATTGAGAGCACCACACACTTAAATCACATTAGAACTTGTCTCTGTTGAACCATGCACGAACTATCATCTCCAATCTTCTTTTAGCTACTAGTAAATATCACCCGCCTTTCCACTATGGCCACCCTCAATTGTCGCTGCCAACTGCCTCTGCAACCAGAGCTCGATGCCATTAACCACATGATACCTTCTTGTCTCCGTTGTCACAACCCGATTTGAAAAAATGAACAACACATGAAAAATCTCATTATCACGTAAATCTCGTGACATATGAGTCTCTCTATATGCATATTTAAAACATAAAATCCATTTAAAATATAAATTTATTTTTTACATACAAATCATCTGCTCTTAAAATAAAAAATAATCATAATTGTAATCTTCATCATCGAACTCTAAAATCTGAAGTCATAATACTAGACATGTCAAAACGGGTCCGGCCCGCCTGGTTGGTCTGCCAAAACTGTCATTTTTAGCCATCTAGGTTGACTTTTTAAGCCCGCAAAAAAATTTCAACCCGCCTAACCCACCCCGCTTAACTCGCTAGTTTAGAAGGGTTGGGGCGAGCCAGGCCTTTTAAAAAAAATTATTTATTGATAAGAGCATCTAAACATGTAAAAAACTACAAAACATGTATATTAAATATCATCAAACAAGCCCAATTGCCCAAAAACTAAAAAGAGATTTATTTTTCAGGGAAAAAAAATCACAATATCACTACACTATTTCAGTAATACTATGACGGTAAGCAAAAGCTAAAAGGTTAAAGTTGGTGTATACTTGTTATGAGCCCTAAAAAATTGGGTATACATAAATAAAAAATATTTTTTAAAAATTCATTCGAAACATTAAAAAGTATTTTTTTAAAAAATTTTTTTTAATTTTTTGGCAAACTGGACCATTAGCCTGCCTTAAAATGGGCTAGGCTGACTATTTCAACCCATTTTTTTTTTACGAGCCACTTTTGGCCAGCAGCCTAAACTAAGTAGCCTACTGCTTTGACATCTCTACATAATACTAACCATATACATATATATATATATATATATATATATATATATATATATAGAGAGAGAGAGAGAGAGAGAGAGAGAGAGAAGTACTCTTATACAAAATAACCATGAATGTTAAGTCGTTAAACACAATCAAAAATGACATCATAGTATGCAAAATACAAAATGTGCTTTAAGGTCCAGGACTCCTACCTGTAATAACACTAGAGCACTCTAATAAAGAAGCTTCACTCGCCAACTAGGTCTCTAATATTGCTGGGAAGAAGAATGCTGAGCTAGTAGAGAAATATGGATCTCTAGTTATGCACAAATTATGTGACGTAACAAAATCTCTTGTTATGTATGTTAATTATGGCATTGCATATTTTCCAATCTCTATGGTTTCCAAAGGACCCGAATTGAACATCTAACTATGTTTCATCTCTGCTCTATGATATTGTCCCTTGGGGACAAGTTAGTACCAAGATTAACGATCATTTTCTAGCTATTAACTTATTGTCTATTTCTTTATAGCTATTGTCTAGTCCAAGTCATGAAACTAATTCTTTTCTCTAAATTTCTATATTGTACTCTACTATGGGTTTAAAGCTCTTTCATATATTCATAGTACTCTTAGAAACATCACAATGTCCATAAATCTCCAAATACAATCACATTCATAGTTAAAGCCTAACATGAAATCATTTTTAGTAACAATGATCCCATGGTTTTACATAAACATGTAGTTCATGCTATTCTGAAATCACATTTTCATAAATCAACATAAGTCTTTAATCTCTTTGTAGTAACCTTCAAAATCATGCATTAAGCCACATTTTGATGAAAATATCTTTAATGACCAATATAAAGATCATTGGATTAAACCCATTCACCTAGAAGGATGGAAAGACAAGGATCAACACCAAATTAAAAGGACTCTAAGAAGCAAGATTAGCACCAATATCTGTCATAACAACCATAATATTCTAGATTAATCTCTAATAATCACTAGATAAGTCAAATCTAACTTTAAGACAATGGAAAAGCACCTTAACTTGTTAAACGTGAAAGAACATCAATGTCAACCCCAAGAACATGAAAGATTAGAGTGAAAGGAAGCAAAACTAGCAAAATCTCTTATCTTTAAGCTTTGGAGGTGAAATATTAGAGTTAGATTAAGTAAAAGGAGTGGAAAAGGAGTTGGGAGGCAAGTGTTTCGTGTTTCTACAAGTGAAACCCAAGTTTAAGGGGTTTTAAAGGGAGGTGAGGGGTCATAAAACCAAATTTGTGTCATTTACCACAATAATGGTCCTAGACCACTGTAGCTATTAGGCTATTATAGTGCCCCTTAATGGACAATATATGACCACTATAGCGGTTGATAGAGACCCAAAGATCCCCATTTCCCATACTTGTGACCACTATAGAGGCCTTGGACTGCTATAGTGGTGACAATAACACCAAGCTCTGCATAATTCTACATAACTAGGTTATCTTGGTACCTGGGGCCTTCCCAAGAATACGGGTGGGTCCTGAGAACTCTAAGGCCATACCAAACCTATATAGGGCCATGTATACACGAGGTGTTCTTGCCATGCAACTCAAATTCACATGCTTTGCACATGTTCTATCTAATCCAAAAACACCATGAACATGCTTGAAGCTGCGACTGATGATGGCCTTTGATTCCCTCTAATGGCTTCGTCGGTTGCCACTTCTTTGGCCTTCACAACTTCTCTTTTCCTATTAGCGACTACAACTTATTCCTCTTTCGTGGGCCTTTTCCATTGTCGCTGCCAAGATCACCAGCGGCTCCATCGCTGAACGCACCCAATTCATCGCCTACCTCTACTGTACCATCAACTTCGTTGGTTCCAGTGTCGTCCACATGGTCGGTGTGGATGAAAGACGTGGTGTGTGATAGTGATGGAGTCCAACCATGGTGAACGATGGTGAAGGGGGTGGATGATGAACAGAGACAGCAAAAGAGAGCGGGTGATGACTTCTAATATGCACTACCATCAAAGAATGTACAAGTGTTCCACACATAATCTCAGTCATTGATATTAAAATAAAAGGTCAAGATACAAGGATTATGACACTCACTACTTGACAAGGTCTATTGCATAATTCTCCTTAAAAATATAGTTAGGTCGATTTTAAAATTAACCAAATTTTATATGCATGACTTGGAATTGTGGAGAATATTTCAAAAACTTATTTAATTTTATCATAATACTTTTTAAATTTAAGATCATATAAATAAATCATAAAATTTTTTTATGATACTTTGTATTTTTTTAGAATATCTTCAAAAAAATGGCTTCGTTTAATTTTAAGATCACACAAATAAACTATGATCAATATTCACCAAAAAAAGATAAACTATGATAAATTTATTATGCACTTAATTACAGTAGTCTTCACCATCATTGACCAGTGAAGTGCACCTCAAGCACTCGCCAAAATCATATTTTAATATGGTTTTTGTTTATGCCATAACAGGTGAAATATGTGTATCATACACGTACTGTACTTCTGATTTTTGAATGCATTTAGCATAGCCTTGGCCTTTAATATGAAGATTAATGGTAGAATTATTTATTTGAATTTATGAAGATTATAATGTGTATTGAATTTTTGATGAATAAATAGGTTTTATCCTTATTCCATCTAATGATCACCCCTTTTTTAGTCAAAATTTACTACAATTTTTTTAAAGTATAACGTATTATTTTAATATTTGAAACATATAGTTTTAGATAAATATTTTTATACATAGTGTATTAGACATATGAATTAATATACAGTGATCGCAGTTCCATAACTATGTATTTTGATTAAATAGTATTAAACGCAATATTAGCTAAGAAATGATCCATATTATTGAGACAGACAAATTAAAATGTCATTTCGATACTTATAACATTAAGCTTTTTTTTTCATCGTCTTATTCCTTTTTATTTTTTTGGGGCTTTGAATATATTTTCATCTTCGAACGTTATCGCTATCAAGAGACTCTTCCGGCTATTGCGTCATTTGAAAACCATTTAAACATAGAAGTATTAACTTTAGGTTATTAAAAGATGACATTGGCTAATTACTTTCTAGCTTAATAAATTGCACTAACCAAGTCATATATGATATTGCAATTAAGTTGTGCATCTTGCACGTCGGCGGCGGATTTGGACGGTGGGTACTGTGGAGCTGTTGCGTCTAGTCTATTGGCAAAGAGTGGCGGCTACCTAAGTGGCGAACCATGCGTTATGATTGAGGCAGATGAATATGCTCCACATATAGGTCAATGCTGTGCTCGGGGCTATAAGATTCACGCGGGTAAAGACGAGATATTTGCTCAGTGCTCATTATATTACGGCGAGTACGATAAATTAATATCAAACTTTTATTAATTTCCTGTAAGCCAATTAAAAAAGGATGAAGGGAATAAATAATAAAGTTAGTGTTATAAAATATACTTAAACTTATCTAATTTGAAATTAATTTTTATCATTTCATTAATATAAATGAATAAATAAAGATAAGCACTTATTAGAAAACGGAAATAGTATATTAGAAGTAATTTCCTTATAAGACCATAGTGTTATCAAGACATTGATTTGCGGATAAAAATCTTCTGTCCTCAACTAATGTCTCCTTTTCTGTCTCATTAATAATTTATTATCATATGAAAAGATAAAAATCAAAACAGATTTAAAAATTTATAAGTTATATATAATAAATATATTTCACGTGTTAAAAAATGATTGATGAGACAAGGAATGAAACACTATTTAGGGACAACACATTTTCATCCTTAGTTTGCTACTCACATGCATAATATTAGAGGAATGATAAAATGACAGGAAAAGTTAGTGAAGGATTTTGTTGACTATATATATATATACACATACACACTAATTTGAAGCTTAGACTAACATCATGCTTGGAAACCCAGAAATTCAATTTTATGAAAGAATTGAAATCTTCACCTTGATTTGGAAGCAATATAATTTAAAGAATTGAAATATATCGAAACCATGGAATTGAATTCCAATAAATGAAAATACCAAGATAACCTTACTTCAATATAATGCTTTTAGTCCTATCTATTAATGAAGGATAAAATAGTAAAAAAAATTAAACTAATTCATTTTTAGATTAATTCCAAATCAAGCAATTCAATTTTATCTCATTAACGGTTTCCAAACACCCTGACTCCACATATTAGAACAGTATGTATATGTAGGTCTCTAATCTAATTGAATGAATGAAATCTAGTGTGTTTATACCCTTTATACTTAATAGAAGCAGTTGTGATGTTTGAGTTGCTTAAGTCGCTGATTTCTCAGTTAGATAAGATGATATATCCTATATTATGATGAAGTTTTTCTTGTTTCTTTTTTGGTTTGTTTTGCTACTTTTCCTATAGCCCCCGTCATCTTCTTGTGGGTTTGATCGTTTGAACTTTGAGAATAATTGGAGAAAAGAAAAATGAGCAATGATAAAAAGTGGGGAAAATTATTTTATTATGGAGAGTAGACGAGGGAATAGCTATAATATGAGATTTAAAAAAAAATTACACCTACTATGGCTTCTAAAATCTCCCATAATGTGAGATTATAGAGCATAAAATATCATCGCTTATGATTTTTGCACTATGCAACATGTGGAATGATTCCCACTGCACGTCAGCCGGAGTCGTCACCTCACCATCAGAACGCAGAGCACGCGTTGCCTCACCTTCAACGTAAAGAGCCACATGTCGAGAAGCCATTGGCCTTGGAAATCTCGCATGATGTGAGATTTTGAAGCATGCCACGTCCTTCCCTTAGCATGCCGGCCACGCATCAGCTCCCCCTCTACGTTGGAAATCAGCATGCTACAAGAATTTTACTTGAGGCTCTTGCGGGAGTTAGAGACAACTTGCTCGCACTGTTATTGGGTTTGCTCGCTTACAAAATGGTATGATCGGATATATGAAACAGAAGAGTGAACGAAGAGTAGTTGAGGCTCTGTTGTAAGGCGTATTGTGAGGTTGTGCTACTGAGTATATTGAGGCTATATTACAGAGTGTAGTGAGGTAATGTTACAAAAATAAGTGAAGAGAAAAATGTCAATTGATAACATAATAATTTTTAATGAGCATGTATCAGTGAAAGTTCGTCAAAATATTGTAAGTTAATTTCTTTTGTTATAATATTTTTATGATTTATATTGGTAAGAGAAAGATAATAAGTTTTATGTCATTTTTATTTCGAGATTTTTATTTCTTACATATTGAAGTGCATTGGAGCTCACTTCCTCCCTTATATCATAATTTTTTAATAAAATAAAAAAATTTAAAAATAGTTTAAAGGATTTTAGAATTGTATAAGGAATCATGTTATTATTTTATTATTAAACTAGCAGTTTTCGGGCACGACAGACCGCATTTTAATTTTTTGGTATTAATATAATTAAATAGAATTATAAATATACACTAATAAGTGGCTCAACAATAATTATATGTATAAATAATGTAAAAATTATTATTTGTTATATAAAAGGAAACTGTTGAAGCCTCGCCCCTTATTCATGGAATCACTTGCGGATAAGTGCTCGACTGAGGCTTTTCATCCTCATTGTCAACTCCATAGTCAATAGGAGTAGCTTCTTTAAAATTAACATGCAACTCGATGGCAGAAATTTGTTTTCAATGTTGTTGGTATGTTTGCAACATTTGTTGTATGTTGTCATTGTCGCTTATTGCAACTGCTTGAAAATGTGTGAACTTATCAAAATTTGAGACTGGACAAATATAAGTTATTTTCTCCACTGTCTTAGGTGTCTCAGCATCTATGGATTGACAAAGCCCACTTTCTAACTTTGCAAATAACATAGTATATGGAATAAAAAAAATGTTGGATTCTCACATATAAATGTGACCTCGACACTCATATCTATAAGAATATTATCATTGAAATAAACTATTTTATTTGCATTGGTGCTGATTTTTACCTTTTTTTTCCCCTTACAGACTAGTAGAATAAAAATTATTGATCAAATGAAGCAGAAGAAGAAGAAGGGCTAGTTAGACAAAAAAAAAAAAATCATTTTTTCCTTACTAGTACTTAATTTTTTTGGACAAACTGATGCTAACTCTCTTTTTTTTTTTTAAATTATTAACACAGAATAAACTAAATACAAGCTAGGAAACAACTTAGACAAAAAAATAATAATAATCATAACGCTCAATAATACAAGATCTACTGGCTAAGTAAGGAAAAAGAGAGAAAATAATTACTTAGACGAAAAAAAAGGCTTACTCTAATATTTTCCCACTTAATACGTGAAGATAAGAGGAATAATACAAATACAAACTTATAATGAAGTAAAGTGAAATGAAATGATGGCTTCTCTTCTTCTTTTTTTTCTTCCTCTCCTCATTACTCACTGCTCTCTATTTTTTGAGCAACAAATATTGAAGCATACAACACAATGATAGTGCTAATGAACTAAACATAGCTTTATATTAGAAAAAATTTATAATATTTTAATATTTTTCTTAAAATCTCGCTTAGTACGGCAATTTGCTTTAGTATTATTTTGTTATTTTTTCTTAAAATTTTGCACCATGCGAGCTTAATTAACATTATTATTTTTGTTAATTTTTAATTTTTTTTCAAAAGCCCTACAACATGCAAGTTTTTTTCCAAATAAAAAAACTTATTTTCTCAATTTCTCGTAATGTGCGAGATTGTTAACCCACACTACTATAATTGTGTTTTCAATTCCATATTACTGTATAATTACAGTCCAACTTCCATATTAGAAAAATTGACCCTAAAAAGTGCAACTAAGATTGATAGTTTGGTTTGAATTTAGAAATAATGAAAAAATCTATATGTAATAAGCCTTTTTTTAAATGAAGAAAGACAAATCTGCAAAATTCTTCTATCTAAAATTTCTGGTCGATTAAATTAGTTCTTGTAAAAAAAAACTTTTAAATTGGTCCCTACGAAATTGAATACTCAAACAAATTGGTTCTTGAAAGATAAATCTTTCTGATTAGTCCCTGTAACTACAAATTGAACAAATTAATCTCTACAAAATTAAATAATAGGCTAATTTAATCCTTCTGATAAGTTAAGGAAAGAGAACTAACTTGTCTGATAAGTTATTTTTGTACGAACTAATTTGAGACTTTTTTAGGAACTAACTTATCCAATTATTCAATTTTGCGATGACCAATTTAATCGATGTGAAATTTTATAGGGACGAATTTGGTAGTTTCATCAAGCAAAAAAATAATGTGACTCCTGATACACATGTAACAATAAGATGGAAAATAATTTTCCGTTAATTATTTCTAAATTCAAACCAAACTATCAATTTTCATGAAAATTTACGATGACATTGCAAATGGATTATTAACGAAGAGTAATTTTTGTTGTATGTGCTAATGTTTGTTACACAAAGGAATCCTTGGGTCCAGTGTTGAAAGGTTTACAACACAATCAGCAGTGCACTCTCGATCCAGAGAAGGTTGGGCTTTCACATTTCTTTTAATGGACCACAACGGGATGGACGGGACAGGCGCACGTGTGTCTTTTAATATATAGGTTTAAGTCCACAATATTATTTTAAGATTTTTACAAGATAACTGTAAAGTTTCTCAGAGAGACTTACCCGAGACTTGTTCCTTATGCAATGTACACAAAAGAACAAAATAAAATAAAATACACTTAGAATCATAGAATACTACATTTAATTTTCATAAAATATTTCATTACTTGCGTATCGGAAATTATCTTGGGGGCGAGTAGGGGAGTAATTAATTGTCTTCTATCTAATTAATTATTAGCTTTATTTAAAAATTTACGAGAACAATACGACAGATGAAACATTGGGGAAAAGAACAGAACAGCCGCCAGCCGGCATATGCACTTGATTATATGGCCAATATTTAGTTACAACTTGGGGCGCATTATCTAGAATTGCCAGATCCATGGAATATTCATATATATTATTTTTAAAAACAGCTCTTAGAGATTATCGTGAGTTGCATATATACAAGCACCACAACGACGTGCTTCGAGTTTCATTAAAAAATAATGATATTGCTACTTTGCCAAACATTGTACCGTGTTTTCTAAGTGAAATTAGAAAATTAAAATTGGCAGCGTCACTCTTTTGCCTAGTATTGGATATGTAAAAATCGCATTATTAGCATTGTTCAAATAAAAAATGGGATTTGCATTACCTTAGTAATATTTATATATTCATATTTGATCGCATGTAGCATTAGTTAGATTAATTTGTCTTGAAAAAATTTCACATGATTTCAAGAAAATATTAAATAAATAAATGAGTTTTATTTCAATGCACAACTAGTATAAAAACAAATTTATATTATATTAATGAATTAATATAATTATAAGATCGAAGATGTCAAATCATAGTATGTAATTATCCATTATAATAGTTATTCACTATGATTATCCATTAAATAATTCTTGTGTTTTATATGCGGACCGTGATGATCGATGTTTACGATCGACGAGCCGCAAAGTGCTGAGAGACTGAACGTGAATGTGGTGATGTTCATGTGATCCAAATCCATTCTCAAAAGCTAAAAGCTCTTCATTCCACTCTCTGCTCTAGTCTGGGAATACTGCCATACATTGGAGTTGGAAAAGGACCTCAAGGGAGAGAGAAGAGAAAAAAAAAGGCACCCCATTTAGGCACATGAAAAACGCTACAACTTTATATATAATACGTTCACTTTTTTTGTCTGTGAAATGAATGTGGCCGGAGAACAAAAAAGACAAAACAATAGGTCAATAGAAGCACTTAGAGTGATTCTTGCATGTTCACTTAGTAGTGAGCCTGGGTGTGCCGACCAAAATAGCTGCTCATGCATGTGCCCGATTAATCCCAAACGTTTTGAGTTACGTACAAAGTAGTATAACACAAGGCTTCTATATGTTCTGACAGATAGTTTGTTAAGTGTTTTGGAAAAAAAATTAATTCCAAATTGAGCGTGTTTCTAAATAAACAAAATAAAAAGTATTTACTGTTGAATCGTAATATAATGAGTTGTGATTTCGATTCACTTGTTCGAATATATTGTCTCACTTTTTACTTTGATTCAAAAATAGGGTTTTGCTAACCATTATGCTTAGGACAATGGTTAAAGTTACTAAAAAGAGTTCAGTTTCAAAACTTTATTATAAATGCAATGTTTTGAAAATATAAAATCTCATTTTTCCAATATAAACATTTTCTTTTTTTGACTCTTTAATGCTCTATTGCTTCAAGAATATCTGTATATTTTCAAAAACTTTATATCTCAAAATATCTATCAATTTTATATTTCAATAAAGTATTAATTTTGTTCTTCTGATAATACTCCTAATTAATTTAACATTTTCAAATGATTTCATTTAATATTAGTTTTGAACATTGTACTGTATTAATTAATACATAGGGATATATTAGTCTATTACCAATATCACTTATTATTTTTTTAATATATGTGTTTGGTCAAAATTGACAAATATTTTGAAAGGGAAAAAGTAATCCCTAACACTTGGATAAATCGGTATATTACAAAGTATATATATATAGCAAAATACATTGATATTTTAATGTACCATTCAAAACTTGGATGCTATTTCATGAGCTGGTAGTTAGAAGATTGACAGCGTGTTTGGTTTTCCATTTGCACCACCTAGAAGATTGACAGCGTGTTTGATTTTGAGGGCTCAAAATCAATTCAGCCAAATTGTTATGTTGTTTGGATTCTTTGCATTAGAATCAATTATGACCTCTAAAATTGATTATAGAATACGTAAAAAAAATTTTAATTTTAGAGGAATTATCAAACGTAAATAATTTTACTTTAAAATCAATTCCAATTAAATCAATTCTACAAACATAAAACTAAACATACTATTAGTCTAGATTTTTTGGTTGTGAAGGAAAGAAATCAAATAAAACAAACAAAATTACAAACACTGATACAGGCACCACTCCCTGAATAAATCCGTGCAGCAGGAGAAATATGGCTTGTGCGTTCTCAAATTTGTTTTCTCATTGGTGTTACATTAGGGGTTGTGAAAAATCAGTTGAGCTTGGTTATGTAATTATGTTGGACTACAAGTCTACAGGTTTGTCTGCTTTTGGTTTTGGGTACAACGTTTATGGTATAATTGGTCGAATACATTTTTTTTAATTAGTTTGATCTCTAGGGAAAAATTTAATTTTATCCTCTAGAAGTATAGATCATGTGTGTTTTATTCCCCAAATTCTGAAAAACTTATAACCTAAATCGTAAACCCTCTTTAACGTTATTTTATTGATTTTTTTTTATCAATTGTTAAAAAAAAAAGGTACATTTTATCTTCTGAATTTTAGAAAATATGCGCTTTATTTCTTTAACCAAATAAAAGTACAATCTGGATCATAAACTTTATCAAATGTATATTATTTTTGTTAATAAATGATAAAAAATATAATAACTAAAGTGGATATTCAAAAGTTATAGTTTCAAACTATGAAGGTAAACTGAAAGTGAAGTACATAGTTAAGAGGGTAAAATATTTTTTTTCCTGATTTTCTTGTTTATTTTCAAGTGTTCAATTGATCTTTAGGCCCAGTTCAATTTGCCAGTATGGATTATGACCCAGCTTTACACACATGACATGCAAAAGAATCTAAATGAAAACAAAGTAGTAGACCCCCAAAAAAAGGAAACTCCTTTACTTCATGAGCCCAAAAGAAGAACAAAGAGGATATATTTTGTTTTGGTCGAGGAACAAAAGAGGATTGACGCGTAATGTTTTTCATTCGTTCCTTGTTTGCTTCGGGCTTTCTGAATGTGAATCGATTACAAGATTCACGGGAAAAATAAATAAATAAAGAATGGATGACATCATATCAAGGAAACATAGCTAGACCTTTTACGCCACCAGGCCTCATGCAAACATAAAGAAGGAATTCATAAAAATTCATTCTAAAGTACTAAACTATATGAATTTGAAATGATCTTCCTGTCCCATTTGATTCAAATTCCATTTCCTTTTTACGACCCAAAACACATTTCCATTCCCTTTTCGTAAAATAACAATTTTTTGTTTTAATGAAAGAAGAGAATATACTCAATTAAGAAGAGTTCATTACAAATACATCCCAAATACAACTAGGATCAATGTTAGCCCCAATCTTGGTTTTGCTTTGTCCTTGGCTAAACGAACTATTTTATCAACTACTTTGTTGCACATTCTTTAGGACAAACTGACCCTTAAGAAAATTAAACTCGGAAGCAAGCTTATAGGCATGAGATAGAATTATACCAGTGTAACCAAAATTTAAAAAAGAATTATACCAGTCTGAGAAAAATCAATCTCACTTCTATCAAAATACCCAAAACGTGTTAAAGAGTCACCTTCTAGAATGAGGGAAGCGTGTTTTAAACCATAAGCTTATCTGGATATGCTTTTTTTTTTATTTTTCAATATGTTTGGGTAATTGTTTAAGTAAAAACAGAATTACTAGGAAAAATAAAATAAAATATTTTTTAGAAGCTATTTTTTTGGTTCTAGAAAAAGATATTTTTTTATAACATAAGAAAAGTTTGACAATAAATAATTTTTTTTTAATATTATGTCTAATCATAAATTGACGTTGTATTGAAACATAAATCAATTTTTATATTTTTAAAAGGTCTTAATTAAAAAAAATAGTTTGAAAAAAATATTTTCTAAAAAGCACGTCTAGATGAGCTCCGTACGAAGCCCAAATGCTTCCGCCCTATGTGCACCACGCGTAAAATAACAATTCTATCCGCGTATGGAATGTAATGTTACATTAAACGGATTCTTTATGTAAACCAAAAAATTGATCTTAAAAAAATTATTTTCGTTTTTCCTCAAATTATGTTTAAACACTGAAAATCATATTAAAATATGACTCGATATGGTTTTATCACAGTTACAGTCTCAAAATGATAATTTAGACATTTCAATTTTGAAATAACAGTAATGCTATTCTCACAGAATTTTTAATAAAAAAATATGACTGATTATTAAATAAAATAAAATAATATAATTTCTTTAAAAAATTTATAAAATTTAGTTATTCATTGAAAAGTTAATTCATATATCTCATTATACTGAAAAAGAATTGATTTTCAAATATCATACAAAAAATAAACATAGACTAAGTTTTGGATAGTAATGTAAGTGAGCCTATACTCTAAGGGTAAACTTTTGCATGACTCAATAAGTTATGACAAGTCACAAATTCAAATCTTATGCACACCCCATATTTCCTAATATCTTAATTAAAAAAATTATAAATAATAATAGCAGCAACATTGAAAACCCTTATAGTATAAAACTAAGTAGAAAATCAAAAGTAACACCTTGGAAAATAATCTAAACCGAAACTTTAAATTGGAAAAAATTAGATAATAATATAAAATGATGATAGTGTAAAATTATTTTATATTGTCAGTGTATTAAAATTAAATTATAAAATAATGAGTTTAATTTCTATACAATCATAATTTTTTATATTATTATCTAATTACATTATCATTCAATAAAATTAGTTAAGTCATAAACTCACTATTTTTTAAAAAATGAAAATTAGATAATTTAATTAAATATAAATATAAATAAATTTTATAATATTAGTATATAAAAATTAGACTAAAAATAATATGTTGTTTTATCCCATGAGACAATTATAAATGGACGGAGGTAGTACATTTATTTTAAATTATGAAAATAAAAATTTATTATTTTAGAATATCTATCTATTTTTAGATAATTTTATATTTGAAAATATCTTTTAATTTTACATTTTAATAAAGTATGTATTTTTTTCCAATATTATTCTTAACTAATTTCATATTTTCAAAATATTTTATCTGAAATTAGTTTTGAGTATTATGTTATATTAATTAATATATAATAATATTAGTATATTTATTATATTTTATTTTTTAACAATATAATTTATTATTTTTCTAATATCTAATATCTATATTTAGTTAAAATTGACAAGAGATGGCGTGTAATTTTCCTGCTGCACCCTTGCCTTGGAATTTGATGCAAGACTTCAAGAGCGATACCTAGACCGTTAATGACGCAATAAATTCATTAAAAAAAATAAAAAAAAGTATGGTGGCTATTCATCTTTGTGTGGGTGGTGGAGGATATCCCCCGTGTCATATCAAGCTCTTCTGAATTAGTTTCGATCATCTCCTTTTCTCTTCCAAGCAGAATTCAACGTGAACATATAGAAACAGAAATGTTATTTATAAATATTGATATATTCTTATTTATTATTAGATGGGATATAGATTCCACTTAACTAATAATTCATATCTTATTTAATAGTAAATAAAAATATATCAATAATATAATATCTTATATTGTATGAATACAAATAACATCACTTATATAGAATAGCTTGTCTATCTTCGTTCACGTTAAAACGAAATTTTACTTTTATTTTTGTTTCAGCTGAAGAAACCTAACTTCTCCGAACATGAAGAAATTAATTTAGAGTTTTCTTAATCCAAGTTCGTTTCTATCAGATGTCAAATCTCAAAATTGATGTAATTTTATCTTTTGAAAAAATAATGACAAATTCTTTTAAAATCACCTAAAGACCTAGTAAACTTTAACCTAAAGCTACTTATAAATATTATATCAATTATTTATCAGATGTTTGATATTACATATAATAGTATAATACTATAAAATTAAACTATTTTTATCTTATAACTATAAGATTAAGTTATCAGGCCATAAGAGAATTAATAACATATAATAATATTATTTTTACTAGTCAATTTTAAGTTAACCTTGACTTATTCTTCTATGTCAATATCCCACCTGCACCCACCTACAATAATAACCTGCCACCCACCGGTCACCGCCGGTCCCTCCCTTCGGTTATTGTCGATCCTTGCTCATCACCCTTTGGTCGCTGCCTGCCCACTAGTTCAACGTTAATCATGTGTTGCATCAAACAATGGATAGTATACAAATTTATGCAATAGATTCATATATTATACTATCAAACTTTGTAATATCATGTATATTACCATCATTTTTTATCCTATATAATGCCCCAAAAAGAGCCTTATAAAATCTAATGGTACAGATACTTTTTAATTATTTGTGGTTAACAATGTGCATGTGTCCCACTAGTTTATTTAACTAAAATATAGAAAATTAAAGATTCAATTACCACTGTTAAACACCAAAAGGGTACTGATATCCCATGGATACAGAAGCAAAAGCCTATAAAATAATTTTACTCAACAAAATTTTGATAAAGTGACAACTTATTATAATAAGTATCAATATGATAACCACTTATTATAATTTATTATTTTATAATGCATAAGTTAAATTCTATAGAGATGTACTAGTTCTAGTAAAAGGAGATTTATTTGTTTGTTATTTTGAGTTTGAATTTCATAGTTTTGTAAATTACTGATAAGGGCAACATAAAAAATCAGATTCAACCTTCGAAATTCGACGAATATCAAAAGATGAATTTACCCTCTCATGTGGGAATCTAGTCAACAAAAATTGATTTTTGGGTTCTTTTTTTTTTTTTTTTCTCTTCCCTATACGTGAATATATAAGAAGGGCTATAGGCGAAGCGTCTTTGGTGGGATAGGGTCCCCACAAACAAATAGCCAATGAAGACGAGGCAGCAAAACGTTACGACGTCAAATATATTTTAGGTTTCTGTTACGCTGAAGAAGCCCCGGCGCCTGGAAAGGGGGGGCGATCAAGACAATCCGCAGGACCACAACACCACGTTGTTCTGGCTTGTCTCGCCATAGCCTACGTGTTATTACATAAACATAAAAGGTTAAATAAAGTATATTTAACATTTTTCTTTCAACTATTAATGTCCAAAATTTATTGAATTTTAGTTAATTTTATTCAAATTGAATCGGTTTATGATATAAAAAAATTCTCCCAATTAAAGGAAAATAACATTAAATATTTGAATCAATTAAATGATGATAAATTGATAGTTGTTTTTCATTCCATTTTATCATTATTTTATAAAAAATTCTTAGTCTTAGTAGTATAACTGGATCAAATTTACAACAATATTCTTAATTTTGAATAAAATTTATCTCTGAATTTAATTTTCATGTATTTACGTAAAAAAAAGTTGATATCATTCATTTTTTTTAAATTACAATAATTTAAATAGTTAATAAATGCATAAAATATTCAACTTATCAAATAATTAAGTAACAAATCATGAGATAAGATATTATTTTTATACTAATAATATACTATTTAAATTCAAAATTCAAAGTTTGAAAGCTTGGTTAAAATATATTTTAGTCATTTTAAGTGATATTAATTTAAATTTAGTTCTAAACAAAATTACAAAACGTCCAAAATTTTAAGTTGATTTAGGAGAGAGAAGAAAGGATTTTATGTTTAAAATGAAATGTGTACTTTATTAACATCCACATGAAGATGTGTTAGTTAGCAATTTCTATATATATATATATATATATATATATATATATATATATATATGTTTTAGAAAAAAGTTAGGTTATTACTTTTTTATATCAGCATAATCTTTTAGAAAATATATCATTGAATTAGAAGTGCATGTTATGTTGCTTATGTCTATAAAAATTTTAAATTAATCTAAAATTATCTTATCTAATTTTTATGTATATCAAAGTCATCATTTTATATATGCTTAAAATGAAAGGAATAAATTTTGACAATTAGATTTCTCATATTTTACTATTAGATCTTACATAAGTAGTTAAAATTAAAATGTAAAATAATGTGTATTTTTAAATAATAATGCAATGATTCTAACTTTTAATGTTAACAATCCATTGTATGGAAATGAACCAATCTAGCGTTAGATTCTTGTATGTTTCAATGAATTATGAAAGGTTGTGATTTCGACTCTCATCCCCACCTTATATCCCATAACATCTTAGTTTTTTGGCAAAAGAAAAAATCCATTGTATGATTATAAACCATATTTACACTTCTCAATTTCATAGTAAATTAGTAAACTACTCCTTTTACTACTTTAAAAGCCTTACAAATAAAATCATATAATTGTACAATAAGTTTTAATATTAACAATCCAGTATGATTATAGAACCATATTTATTCTTCTCACTCCTATAATCAATCACACCTCTTATTACTTTAAAAGTCTTATAAATAAAACAATACGATTGAATAATAGTATTTTTTTATATTATTAATAAATTGTCAGGACGTGTTTTTCTTTTAGGGAGGGGGAAGGAAGAAAATTTTTAAGTGGGGGACATTTTAGTAATCTTGTTAGGCCTTTAAAAAAAAAAAGGAAAGAGAAGGGAACGTGGTTTAAAACCACAGAACCCTCCCTTCCCCCTAAATCTCTCACGCTCTCTTTCCCTCTCTATCTGCGTTCTTCTTCTTCGTCCTTCTTCTTTCTTTTTTCATTTTTTTTTTCTTTCTTCCACTTTCAACCACCAAATCACATAGTTGTTAATTTTTATCATCAAAACTTGATACCCTCTAGCTCCCAAGATTCAAGGTAAGTCTCTACTCTCAATCTCATTTCTTTTCTTTGTTACTCTAGGGTATATCATAAAACTAGTGAGCTCTCAAAAATGATAGATGAATATATGTTTGATATTTTAAGTATGAATCTAGTGTGTTAAAAGCTCTAATATCAATAGGTTGTAGTGGGTAGTGTCAATAGTTGATTTTTCTCTAATCCTTAGGAACTCTAGGTTCCATAAATTGGGGGTTTTGTCCAATGATATCTCTAATTGATAAATTGTTTTGAAATAAATTATTTAAACCCTTCAAAATGCTTATATTTGCTAGATTCTGTTGACGTGGAGCGAGCTACTCCCTCCGGAGCTGTCAGGGAAAGGCCCAGTTGATTCCGTTGTACTGTGAGTGACTATTTACATAGTGGCACTGTTTTAAATTATTTTTATGGGAGAAAATATATTAATATATTTGATAAAAATTTTATTCTAAGCCACTTGAATTATTTGGTTAGCTTGATTTGGATGATTTCCTTAAATGCAATGGTTATTAAATATGACATGATGACTTAGTTGAGATTATTACTAGCTCTCTTTGTTTTTTTTTTATGCCATAATTTTTTATATATATATTGTTTCAATGTGCATTGGAAAAATTTATTATGTTGATACCTGCAAGATTGAATTAATATGAGGATTGAATTTTAGATTTATAAATTGTATTTAATAAAACTCTATTTAAGAAAAATCATGATGGGTTCTAAGATGGAATTACCGCTTGCCATAGCGAAGAGAAGTAATGGCAATACCGCTCACCATAACGAAGAGATATAATGGCAATACTGCTCGCCATAGCAAAGAGATATAATAGTTTTACCGCTTGCCGTAGTGAAGAGATATAACGGCCTATGTGCACATAGATTCTCTTGGTGAGATATTTAAAAAATGATAAATCTTATGATTGATGGGTTGAGATTACTCCCCGAATAAAATTTATGCTTCTTATATAATCCTCATGAGAAATTGAGCATTTGATATTGAAATTAATTCTTATTTGACAAATGAGAAATTGGCAAGAATAGTGAGAAAGTGTATTTAGTAACTATTTTGAGATTTTACTTAGAATTGAAAATTTGAAATGTACTTCTGTTAATACTATGGGAGAAATATGAAAATTGTGGACTATTATTCTTATTCAAGAGTTTTAGAAATTTGTATGATTTACAAACTACTTCGTTTCATTTTAAATATTCGTGCATTGATTGGTTTCTCCTTCTTGTCCACTTTGTTTATAGTCCTCACTGGGTTTGTTTGACTCACCCCTCTATT
Source organism: Dalbergia cultrata (assembly GCA_031216105.1). Taxonomy (NCBI): domain Eukaryota; kingdom Viridiplantae; phylum Streptophyta; class Magnoliopsida; order Fabales; family Fabaceae; genus Dalbergia; species Dalbergia cultrata. The sequence goes on along the minus strand of CM062353.1, from coordinate 2,900,664 downwards.
TTCCTCCAGATTTTCAGGTAGTTGAGTAGCAGGTCCTGGGATTGCTGTTGGCCCAAGATATTTGTTTTGGTAGGCCTCTGTGGTCAATTGAGGCTTTTTGATTGTTAACACTAGTATATTTTGTAGCTATAGGACCTAGGTTGGGTATTTTCATTATGTGTATGAGTAAGAGCTAAGCATGATTCTTTTGTATAACTGGTTCTTACTATGTCAATAACTGAAAATACTGGAATGTGCTGGCTATTGATATTGGATTATGATATTACATTGTTTAACAGGTTAAATTTGATTTATAGATTGTTCAGTTTTTAGGGGAGGTGCTGTCGGATTTTCGATAGCCAAATTAGTTAAGTTTGAGATTTGTTTTAGTGAGATCATGTCTTTAGGCTTGCTGGGCTAGGTGGGTCCATCTAGCTTATGCGCCAATCACGGCCTAAGATTGGGTTGTGACATAAATCAAAATTAAAGTTAAACTTTAATTATTATTAAATAATAATATAAAACTATTTTACTTTCATCAAAATTTAATTTTAACAAATAATAAGTATGATATTGAAAATTAAGAACGCTTCAACGTTTGAAAACTATCTTTTGGGATAAGGCTCCTCTAAAATAAGAAAATTGGTAAAACACAAAATTGAGAGTAAGACATCTTTAGGTCATTAAGTGGATTCACATACAATGAAAGTTATTTATCAAGAGGTGGTTAACCTCTTATTTTGTAATTTATCAACTTTATTGTGATTTCTCAGGTTTACATGTCTTTAGATAAGTCTAGTACAACCTTAGGATCTCCCGGGACCCATCCGTGTAGCTGGAAAAGCCCTTGACACATCAAATTGTAGAAATAACAACCTTTTATGCAGATACCTGTGTCACAACTGGATTTGAAAGCGTGATCGCCGAGTCTTATGCAATAATAAGTTAGAAAATCCGTTTTTCAACCATAACCCATAGCATAAATTCATTTCTAAACATAAATCAACTAGCATTTTCCAAGTCATAACCAAGGTTCTGAAAATTGGACTGGATCGGTCGGTCAGAACAACTGAATCGGGAACCAACCTGCTGTCCGGTATGAGTTGGCCCTTAAAACCGGTGAAAAAAGAACCGGTCAAGAACCACTTTGAACTGACCCAAAACTGGTAAACTGAGCAAACCAGCCGGGCTGAGCCAAATTGGTTTTTTTTTTTTCAAAAAAAAAATGGTTGTAAGATCTCATTTTTCCTAATTCTTTTCCTTTTCTGGTATGTGAATTAGTAACTTAAGAGATTTGATTTATATAGATAATGTTTATTTTAATTAAGAAATGAATTATGTTATATTCTATAGGTTTTGTTGATGCCTAATTTAATTTTTAATTATTTATGACATATATTTTATTTTATATTTTTATATATTTATATAATACATGTTTTATTATATACCGATTATATTTCGGTTGGACTCCTGGTTGAACCTCTGAACCTTTGCCCTGAACGGTTTGATGTTTGGTCCAGTTTCAGAACCTTGGTCATAACTATCAAGTATCGACATGACTTCATTTCATAAACTCCAATCGAAACCATAATCATAATTTGATATACCAATATTAACTAATTGGCTTTCGTTAACTCACAGCTCCTTTTCTCTCACTAATCCTTACTCGAAAATCATGCTATAGTCAAGACATGGGATTTTGTAAATCTAAGTTCCATAACTCTTTAACTATCATGCATCAATCTACTTCCCAATCTCAAACAATATTGCTAAATATTATCATCTACAAATCAAATTCAAAATCATGAGTAAAATCATAATTATACATTTAATAATCAAGAATAATCCCATGTGTTTTGGAAAACAAATGATTTCATGAACAACTCCAAGCATAACTTTCAATTTTTATAAAACACATATACCACATCATGATAAAACTTATGATTCAAACATTTCTAAATATTTCATGATGCATAAAAATAGACTATTACCAAATAAGATCATATGGTCAAACCTACCCATTTGGAGAGGTGGAATGTAAAGTGCTAACACCTAGAAACTTCTAGGGAGTGAGAATAGCACCAATATCTATAATTGAATCAACAGAACTAAAGATTAATTTATAACAATCTCTAAACAACTCTAAAACAATTGTCAGAACATTGGGGGAACACCTAAACTGTAATATCCCAAATATAAAATTTAGTAGTATATGAATTATTATTATTATTAGTATTATCATTATTATTATTACCTATTTTATATATAAGTTTAGAAGAATGAAGCATGCAAATAACGTTTCTATATGTATTTATATAAAAGTTTAGCCTGTAACTTTATTATTATTATATATATATATATATATATATATATATTATTTCAAAACTTAATTTGTAAAGGAATGGAATGCACCTGCCATTGGTGTGTCAGTCATTTGGAATATATATATATATATATATTTCAAAACTTAATTTGTAAAAGAATGGAATGCACCTGCCGTTGGTGTGTCAGTCATTTGGAATATATATATATATAACATTGAATATTGAATTGGCATTCGTTTGGAACATTGAGAGGTTAAGCAATATATTTGGCATTTAAACATTGAAGTTAGAATCGCACGCTGGCTGGGCAACAGACATGAAATGCATTCTATTGGCTTATTTTTTAATACCACTAGTATATATTTGACACATCATCATACTCTTAAATATTCCTCTAAGAACTCTAGCCGTTTAAGGATTTTTTCCTCGGGAATAAAAAAGCATGGTTTCTCTCAATTTTCTCTTATCAATCTTTTCCGGTGAGTGATCTTCATGAAATTTAGCCAATGTCTTCCACCTTTTATCTAGTCTGTGAGTTTTGGTACTATTAGGCATGGTTTTCTTTCACCATTCTTCCTCTCTATCATCTCAAACTTAGTTTGGGTGAATAAATCAGATTGTTTATACTTTCATTATATTGTTTGGTAGTTACAAGTGTCATTCTTGCTCCCTAAGGTTAAGTTGTTAGTGGAAGCTTGCTCCCGGCTACCAATGGTGATAGGTTTAAGCTCATGACAATATTATTGGTCATTATTATTAATTTTTCAATATTATATAAATTATTTATGGAACTTTGGAATGATTTATGCCCATAAAATATGCCTTATATATTATATAAATTTTAGAAAATTATTATTTTGTAGTTATTATGAAAGATTATTATTTTAGAAAGTTCATGAGATTATACTTGCTGTATGTATGATTTAGATTTATTTTATCAGTCAAAAAATTTCATGAACTCTAGTATTAAATGAATAGTGAATTTTATTGCTATTATTTTTTAAACGAATAATTAGTGAGAAACGATCGACAAGTTAACGGCTGCAGGATTAATCATTAACCCTAGTACCAAGTGATCCGCTAAAAGACTAGCTTACCTACAGTAAGGACCCCAGTGTGGTGTCCATTTATGAGACTTAATTAGGTGCTTATCAAATTAGCCATTGACTCAGATTCAACTACCAATCTCAGATTATTTATATGTAAAACACTTCTTGTTTCTCTACTAGTTATTGCCATGAATTTAGTTAAATTATGGTTTCAGTGTATATATTATGTATTTTTGTTGTTGTCCCATGTGGGTTGTGAGTGAAGGCTTACTCACTGAGTTTTGATGAACTCACCCCTCTCTTTTCCTCTCCCTACAGATACAGCTATAGGTTTAGTTGCATCACAAAATCCTTCCCAATAGTGCTACAGCTTCTTTGGTGAGTTTCGCTTTGAAGTAGAGTTTACTATAGGTTATGTTAGTTTAATAGTGTTTCAGTAATTGTGTAGGAAGGATCCCAGATAAGTATTATATTATTTTGATTATTTTTAGAATTTCAATAATTTATTTAATTATGTTTGACTTCGGCCTAAATTATGAATTTTATGCAGTTTTATGTTCACGATTTATGTTTTGAAAACATTTTCAAATTATGGAAATTTTAGTTGAACTTAAGATATTTTGAATAAATTTTGATTTAATTATGCATATTAGTCAACTATGTTACCAGAGGTTTCCATGGAGACCCAATCCCTCACGTGCTGGTCATGCTCCTTTGGCGGGTCATGGCAAGGTGCTATAAGAGTAATAGGTTTCTTTATATATTACTGGAGCAAGTGTCTACAAATAACACGAAATCTATGTAAATGGTGAGCATGCTAACAGAAACAGAACTTTTCTGCATAATTGCTATCCTCCACCTATCTGTGACCTTTCTGGCAACACGGGTAAGTTTTTGGGGACACTAAAGCTGTACTAGACATAACTAGAGACACGTGGACTTGAGATATTACTACATTTGCCATAATGAGCCTATTTCTCACTGAAAGGTGGGACTCGTTATCGCGAGGTACCCCTCGCCATGGCAAGGTAGTTGGCTAACTCCTGAATGAGACACGTTTAGGGAAACTTGCCATAGCGAGTGTACTGTTTAGCCTCTCGAAAGGATGTACTTAGACAAACTCGCCACAACGAGCGTCCCCCTCGCCATTGCGAGTTTCATGAAATCAGTAACCCAAAACAACGCAGTTACATTCAAATTGCCCCCTTTACTTATATAAACTATTCCCCCATGCATTTTCTTTCCCAAAATGTAAACCCTAAGTTCTCGACTTCTCTTTCACCCTTTCACTTTCCTTCCTCTTTAATCATACCTCTTCTAAGCTCCAAGGTAAGTATTGCTAATGGTTTATGCTTGGTTTATCTCCATACCTCTATGTTTATGAGTTCAGATGTTGTTATTCTTATTGTTGTCAAGTTTGGGTACCTTTCCAATATTCATAAAGTTATTTTGGGGTGTTTATGAGTTCTCATGGGTTTTCTTTTGCTTCCATGGTAGACGCTAATGTCATTCTCACTTCCTAAAGCTCCCTTGGTGTTGGCATCCCATGTTTCACCCTTTCAAGTGAGTGGATTCAATCATGTAACCTTTATTTTAGTCATTGGAGTTATTTTCTTGGCCTTATGATACAAGAACGTGATTTTAGAGATTATTTCCTGGCTAGTATGATTTGTTAATATATTATTTCAAGTTTATGGATTTTTATGCCTTCCAATTTATGATGACAAAAATGTGTTATAAAACTTATGGACGATGTTTGTTGTACTACTTATTATGAATAGATTTTCACTACGGTACGAATATTTAGAGACAAAATGTTTATCCCAATGTTTTCAAAAAGTATGTGTTTATGCAATAATGCTTTCTAGTGATCAAAGTTAGAGCTCAGATACAGAATTTAGAGAAACTGTTTAGGTTTCATGATTTTAAGTTTATATGGTAATTATAGAGAAGCAGATAGTGGGTTAACGGTTGTAGTATCGCTAACATTGGTATTGAGTTATTCATTACAGGGCAATTTCGCCTCTATCAGTGTATTCATATAATGGAATCTAGTTAAGTGTCAATACAAGACCTCCATGGGGTACCCTTTAGAGTTCATAGTATTATTATATAATATTATTATGCTATATATATGTGTGTGTGTGTATGTATCAAGAGATTTTTGTTTTTATATAAGATTACTATTCCTCATGATTTATATAAATTACTAGTTTTGGGATTATTATATATGTAAATATGAAAATACCTTTACAGATGTTGCATTTATTAATATTATTATGTATCCTTATTGATTGTCCTATGTGGGGATTAGCGGTGAGAATCTGCTCACTAAATTTTGGATAAAACTCACCACTCTTTTCCTTCCTTTTATAGATATAATTGTTTATCTAGATCCTTCCTCACTTCCTCCTTAGCAGTAGCTTTACTTTAATTTGGGTGAACTTCACTTTGCAGTAAAACATCTATTTATATTTTTAGTAGAGTGCTTCAATGAATATGCAGACGTAGTCCCTAACCATGCATTTTTTTTACTATAGTTTGATTAGAATTGTATTTATGAATTTATGATTTATCATGATTTATTTTAGATTTTATGATTATCAATTTCATACTTGATTTATGAAATGGAAGAAATTATATATTGTTTATGTATATAGCATGGTCACTTCTTGCTTTGAAAGAATCAAATATAATTTTATATATAAAATATGTACATGTATTCAGGTACGTTTACCTACTAATGTACTTAAAAATCAAAGATAATTTTATTTTGAAACCGGTTGGGTAAGTAAAACATAGTGTGCGAATAGAATTAACGAAACATTTCAAGGTGAAAAAGTTTATTACGTAAGGAATGAATCTACTTTGCCGAGTGAGTAGACGTGTCAATATGGTTGCAGTATGTAGTCGCTAGCATTTCCTGCGATTCAGAGGGAAAGGAAAGAAGATTTTGGTTTGGTCTTGACACGAGGGGAGAGGTACCACGTGGCAACTATATATACGGACATAGAGCAACTGAAACAAACGCCGTCACTCCCTCACTCACTCACCTGTGGTTGTGGTTGTGGCCTCACTCCCTGTCTCTGTCTGTGTCTCTGCTCCCAAATGATCGCTTCCCTGCGGTAATCACATCACCGTCGGATTCGTAAGCACGAACGAGATCTTAATCTCCGACGCCCGTAGCTCCACCTCTCCATTTTTCTCTCTTATCTTTGTCCTTCGTACGAGGTTTGGGTTTTTTTGGTTTTTATAGGTTAGGGTTTGTGTGATGGCTTCGGAGACTAAGATCGTGAATCTGGCGGAGGAGGCCAAGCTAGCCAGAGAAGGCGTCAAGGCTCCCAGCTATGCTTTTACCAGCATCTGCAAGTCCCTCGTCGCTGGTGGCGTCGCTGGAGGAGTGTATGTCTCTTCTTCCCTTTCTCGATTACTTAGTTTGTTTTTTTAATTTGTGTTTGTTTCAAAACGATAAAATTGATTAATAGCTGGGATTTGGAATTTTTTTTTTCATTTGATTTTAGTGTTCCATTGGTTTCCTGATAGATAGGGTTGATCATTCCTGCCGGTAATTTCGATACTGGGTGGGGGGTAGGACCATGCTGCATGAATAGTTAGACTTTGATATTTCATTATCTGGGAATAATTAACGTTCATTTCGCCAAAAAATGATATTTTTTTTTTAATTAATTTGATGGAATGTTTATATGTGATCTACAAAACACAAACGCTGTTGGTCGCCTATCCTTGGATTGGATCACGGGCAGCAGTAGAACTGCTCTGGTTTTGGGGCTTTTGAAGAAGCATCATTGTCTAATTATAGAATACAACTATGTTTCCTGCGATAAATTATTCAACTTCACACATGACATGGATTTGTATTGCAAAATCTCCATTTCCAGTGGTAGGGTCGAATCTAGTTAGTGACTTCCTATATGCCTTTGAAGCTCGTGAATTTGTTTTAATAATTTATGTATGCATGATGTATAATTATCACAAGGTAGTCCCATTTTTTCAGGAAACATTTTCTTGCTAATAGTTCCAAGTTCGATTTTGCATTATGATGTTTTTTTTAAAGTGGCTTGGACATTTTTGTATCCATGCAGATCACGAACAGCAGTTGCTCCACTGGAACGGCTGAAGATTTTGCTACAGGTAGTTTATTTAGTTGCTTAGATCGAAATGGGAGGTTTTGCTATCATTTATTACATGTATATGCTGGGATTAAAAATGTGCATCTTGTAAGCTACTTTTTGTTCTGTGACAGGTCCAGAATCCCCACAGCATAAAATACAATGGAACAGTTCAAGGCCTAAAATATATATGGAGAACTGAAGGTTTTCGTGGACTGTTCAAAGGGAATGGTACTAACTGTGCTCGAATTGTCCCCAATTCTGCAGTGAAGTTCTTCAGTTATGAGCAAGCTTCCAAGTAAGTTTTCCTTTAGATATACGGTGATGCACTGATTGCTTTACTGTTTAGCATTTTCTTTAGTTGTCTTTTCATTCTTGTGCACTGTTAAGTCGATCAACTTATAACGATGGCAAAGTGGATTCTGCAATCCTCTTTGAACATTTTTATTTTGGGGAACGGTTTTATTTTAGAAGGGCCACTCAAGAAGTTTCAATTTTAACTTCAATTGATTCAACACATTTAAACTCTTCCTGCTCATTTTTACCGACTACTCCTTTTTTTCTTTTCCGGCAGGGTTATACTGCAACTGTATCGGCAGCAAACTGGAAATGGTTAGTCTGTGTTTATTTATGTATTTATTTATTTATTTTTCTGGATTTAGGTTGGCAGTTGCTGCCTTTTTTATATTGAATTTTTGACAATTGTATGTGAAAATTAGCAATCACAATGAATAAAAAGAAACAGTTTTGTTGATAAGAAAAATGCGCTAGTAAACCCTCTGGTTGTCTAACTACTTTTTGTTGTGCTTTCTGCAGAGGATGCTCAGCTGACTCCTGTCTTACGTCTTGGGGCTGGAGCATGTGCTGGAATAATAGCCATGTCTGCAACTTATCCAATGGACATGGTTCGAGGCAGGATAACTGTACAGGTAAATTTTTACTTTCATTTTTCTGTATACCAAGTGTTTGCTTTGCTTGTTACAGGTCAGAACCATAGGTTCATAGCTGCTTGAGCATAACATTAGTAGTGCTTCGTATATTGACAAAATTATGCGGAGAGAAGATATAATATTAATTTTTTCCATGTTCTTTGTGCTCTTAATATCTAATACCAAGTTTGCTTTTCCTTGTATTTGCAGACAGAGAAGTCCCCTTACCAGTACAGAGGAATGTTCCATGCTCTGTCAACTGTGCTTAGGGAGGAAGGCCCACGCGCTTTATACAAGGGGTGGCTTCCTTCAGTCATTGGAGTTGTGAGTAATGTTTCCAATATTTTCTTTTCTGTTTATGAAGTTGATGATTATTGTCGTGATTGTAAAGACAGAGTTTGTTGCAAATCCTCATATTATTCTTTTACTATTGGCTTCATGGGCAATTCATATTCTATTTGATAATAACAATATAGAATCTGTAGGCTGCTGTTGGGGTTGGGGGGAAAACCTATGAAGCACGAAGACTGGAAATTTTGTTGTCCCCTCAGTGTCCATCCTTTTTCGGGATAAGGATGCATGACTGTGACTAGGGTCTTAGTGACCCATACTTGGTTATTATCGATAGATAGATAGCTTCTATTATGTTAGATGTTCTAAACGTGGTTACAGCAACTTGGAGCTGTTGGGTTGATCATAAGGTCACACCTAAAACTGGCACCCTCAATCTTATTGAGGGATAGAGATGTTCTCTTCAACTGTAGTCGGTTGATAAGGTTTTTGCATGGTTATGGTGAGTTCTATGTAGTAGATAGATTGGTGAAGAAAACGGGGTAGGGGTGAAATAAGTCATGTCTCACCTACTATTGGTAGGGTCAAGTTTTTATAGACATGAAAAGGTACTCTTCTGCAATATTCTCTACATGCTTTGGAATTATATTTGACTTACTAAAGTTCTCCTGTAATTTTTTATGGAGGATTTTTGGGTGTTGTCATTGGACTTGATATTCTCTAACACTCGTTTTTTATTCCCAGATTCCTTATGTAGGTCTCAACTTTGCTGTGTACGAGTCTTTGAAGGATTGGTTAGTTAAATCCAATCCATTCGGTCTAGTGCAAGATTCTGAGTTGAGTGTGACAACTCGGCTGGCATGCGGTGCTGCAGCTGGAACAGTTGGACAAACTGTTGCTTATCCTCTTGATGTCATTCGTCGAAGAATGCAGATGGTGGGTTGGAACCATGCTGCTTCTGTTGTAGCCGGGGATGGAAGAGGCAAGGCCCCACTTGAATACAGTGGTATGATTGATGCGTTTAGGAAAACTGTTCGCTATGAGGGATTTGGTGCATTATACAAGGGTCTGGTGCCCAACTCTGTGAAGGTCAGTCTATATGTTAGTACTCATGAATCATCCATTATGGTAAAATGTGACAAACTATATCCACATGATCATAGACTTGTTCCGTCAGGAAAAGAAGGAAGAAAACATTTCTGGAAAATACTATTAGTTCTACAAATCACTGAAGAAAATTTATGCTCACTTAGCCACTTAATGTTACATGATGTTTCCTGTGTGATTGTCCCATCATCTGATGGTTTCACACCTCTCTGACTAAAGCTGCAAACTTAACAAGCTTCTACTCAATTAGCGCGGTCTGATTCGAAATTGATAAGTTGATCTTAAACTATTTACTGCTCAAGCCTAGTTCCAGATCATCTTAATGAAATTCAAAATCAACTGCAACACACAATTGTGCACCGACAAACACCATCTATTTTAGGCATTGATTTTTATAACCTTGTCTGGTGCTGTCTCAATTGATGAGTCATAGGGTTGTTTAAAACTAATTCAATACACCCTACTTTTGGGTTGCAGTCCAGAACCATACAAATCAATGCATTCTGCATATAGGCAGCCTCTGTGTGATGTAATATGGTAATAAACTGAAGTTGTTCTTATAATAATTCCATTTGTTTGATGCCTCCTTTGGACTGTTGGTGTTCAGTAGCCGTCTCAATTCTCATTTACTGTAGCCATTGTGACTTGAAATAAATTCGTTTGCTTCCAAAACAAATTGACCTAAAATCTTCCTTTAATTAAAACACTGTTTTAACTCTTGATATCTTGCAGGTGGTCCCTTCCATAGCAATTGCGTTTGTAACATACGAGGTCGTGAAGGACATTTTAGGAGTGGAGATCAGAATATCAGACTAATGACTGGCATCCATGTGATATCAGTTTGCCTGTTGTGTTTTTTTTTTTTTTTTTTTTTTTAATGGTAGGCAAGGGGATGCAGAGATGGTAAACTCGGGCTATTTTCTTGTTTTTTGATCTCTCAAAGAATGAGTTAGGAAGCGCTTGGTCTAGTGTTCATAAATTAATTCCCTTGTTTCCTATTTGTATTTCCTTGTGAACATGATGTAGAGTATAGATTCGTATTCATCTTCTCTGGCAATAAGTGTTGTGGCAAAACAATACAAGGACACATCTGCTTGGCTTTCTGCACGAGTGAAGAAAGCATTTTTATTGGTGGAATTTCAGTGACTGATTCCTGGGGTGCTCCTCCCTGCCCCCATCTCGTAAGTGTATTTGTTACGACATTTGCATTCTCGCGTGCAACTTTTAATCTGCCAGACTCTTACAATCAATTGTCCTACCATTTTACTCTATGCTGTCTTACCATGAGGTTGTAGGTCTTGCCATGAGAAAATCGGACGTAATAGCTTTGGCATTAATTGGAAGCGGTTGTTTTTAGTACATTTCTTTTAAGCAATTATCGTGATGCTTAATCCGTCCTTCACTAAATGGACAAACGGTACTGACTCTTTATCTGATTGGGTTGAAAATTGATTTTAATTGTAAGATGGCTGACCGTCTTACTCCTTTATCGCATTATTATTTTAGGGTGATTCAGCTTTAGTATTGGTAAGAGATTTTAGTTACTCTATTTTTTGGTACGATGATGGCCGACGAGATTTGAAAGCGTGACTTTATGTAAATTATCCAATTCCTTCATCATCAATTAGTTACTGTAGCTGGCGACTGTATAATTTGAAGAGAAAATATTTAAATTTAAATTCTTTACACTTCCAAGTCTCAAGGAACAAAACTAGTCTCAAATTTTGATATACTAATTATTGCATGATGACCGGCAATGAATAGTGAAAACCAATGTAAGGTGACCCTACCATAGGTTAGGTACAATAGTTGGCCTTAATGCTGTTATGGTAGACACTTCTAAATTGGTATTGCTATTCCTGTATGTACACAATGAGAACTCGCCAAAATTTTGCGATTGAGGCAAAACTGAGTTTGCTTCACTATTTTATCTCTATCTGTGTTGATTTGTGTAATCCTCTGCAGCAGAAAATTTTTCCTTTACATTTTTCTTCCATGCCTGAACAAAACATGAGAACAATGCTTAATCTTTGATGTGAATCACTCGATGCTAGAATTATATTTGTTTTATAGTAAAAGTGAGTTTAAGGCTATGTTCCTATCTGGGTTATAAAATGAAAGAATAGTAGGATTGAACGCTGAGTGTAAGCCTATGTTCCTATTTGGGTTATAGAATGAAAGAATACTAGGATTGAACGATATAATATTTTCTTCCACTAGTTTATTTTTATTCGCAAAAATGAGCAAACGGAATTCATATGCCGAATTGCATTCCATCTTTAATCTCAGAGAAATTAGCTTAGAGACAAGCATTCCTACCATGTTTTACTTCAATAATATCCTATTTGTCCCGAACAAGAGAAAATTTGGGTGTGTTTAATTTTAGAAAACACTTTTCAGTTTTTATTTATAGTTTTCTAAGAAGTACTGAAACCTTGAAATGAAAACTGAAAACTAGATATTATTAGGGTCGGTTTAGTTTAAGTTTCCAATATTCAGTTATTATTTTCAGTTTTTCAAATTTTGTAAAGAAAATACTAAAAATTTTAAAAACTAATTTCAATTTTCAGTATTTTATTCATAAAATCCCTAAAATCTTGAAAACTGAAAATGAAAATTGAAAACTTTAACCAAATAGACTTTAGTTTTCACAATTTTCAGTATTTTCTTTATAAAATTCATGAAATAGCAAAAGAAAATATAAAAACTTTTAAATCCAAACACACCCTTAGTATCTCCACGAAATGCAGCCCTGACTCTTTAAGGTCTAAATTTCTATCTATTTTTGTAAACGATGAGTGGAAAGCTTACCTGGAGTCTTTTATGGTAGTTTGAAATCTTGGTGAAAATGATATCCTCCCAGGCTTGGGCACATGTCGTTTAGTTTGTAGTCTTGATATGCATGTTTTAGCTACAGCAACCTGATCTCTTATGATGTGCTCGCCTTCCTCATATTCTATGCAGTCATCCGTTGAGAAGTAAATTAACGAAAGCAATACAAGCAACATGTTCAGCTCGGCTAGAGATGTGTTTGGCAGCTGTGAATAAATCAATGCACCTTTCTCTTCCTCCTCTACATACTCTTCCATCATATCTATCTCGGTGCCTCTTTCTTTCTCTTGTTCTGCCATATTCTCTCTAAACAAATCTCTGTCATGAATCAAACTAGGATTATTTTTAGACCGTCTGCAATCATTGTAACGGCGTGTTTGATGACATGCATGCTTGAAACTTCATTTCTTTGAGTATAAATAGATCAGCAACAAATGCAAGGGAGAAGTTATTAATGCCCCATTAATCACTTGGATTAGGGATGCCCACTAAAGCTACGGGCCTAATTTAAGTTAGAATGTTGGATAAATTCCATTCTCAAATCTATTGTTCCAGTTTTATTTTTACTATTTCAAGATGTGAGGTTATTAGTCCATTCTTTCATCCTCTATGTTGTTCGGTTCACAATACTGTACAACAAAAATGAAGAAAGAAAAAAATAGTTTGATATGGAAAGAATTAAATAGAAGCTAATTTGTGGTGGAGGCAGATGGCATGACAAATGTATGGTGCAATGTAATATAGGCTAAAGGTGGCGATATATGTAGGAGAAAAGATCATACCCTAACGTTGACCAAGTCTTTGTTGCCTTGTTTAATTGAGGTTTCACTTCTTCTTTCAATATTATATTGTTATTCTTATATCATATTAAATTATAAAAAAGGAAATCATTGAAGTTTAACGGAGTTCATTTCGTGACAAAAATTGTTATATAATATGTATGATTAGAGATGAAAAATAAGAATAAATTTTTTATGATTGAGTTTTATGTATGATTTTATACATAGAACGTGTGAAATTTTACTCTTCAATTATAGTTTTTAAATAATGATAGAATTCCCAATAAATACTTATAATGAATTAAAATGCTAGTTACTATTATTTTTAATCACCAAATGCTCTTCCTTAGTTATAGCCTTTAAGAGGCTAATACCAAAACAATAATAATAATAATAATAAAATTCAAGAGGTTTAAATACAACCATGCTCTCTCCAAATGCACAAACTTCGTCAGTAACCCTTAATATTACTTTTGTTTTTATTTGTAAAGAAAAAAAAACTTTTATTTTTTTTATGAATTAAATTTTAGATTGAGAGAAATACTCGCCCCAATCCAAGATCAAGACATGTCTTCGGACTCATTGAATGCTTACAATTACAAGTCTATGCCCCAGTCTTTATTGTTAATTAAATTGGTACTTTAACAATTCTTTTTAAAACCAATTAACTATGTTATTAAAGCTCTCTAAATGATTATCTTAAACCTATCAACATTTTTTTTTTGGTGAAACCAATTTTAATCAGACATTGTTTATTTTGTTGGCAAATGAACAAAGATTAAATCACTACTTTAGTCTTTATTTTCCGATAGATTTTCGTTTGTCAAAGATTAAATTCGTACTTTAACAATTTTTTTAAAAACTAATTATCTATGTTATGAAAACTCTCTAAATAATTATCTTAAACCTATCAACATTTTTTTTTTGGTGAAACCAATTTTAATCAGACATTGTTTATTTTGTTGGCAAATGAACAAAGATTAAATCAATACTTTATTCTTTATTTTTCGATAGATTTTCGTTTGTAAAAGATTAATTGATTACTAATGAATAAGCATTGTTTCATTTGTTTGTTAATTGTTACAATAAAACCAACTTTTACTGTTTTTGGTTTTTTGGGTATAATACAAGAACTTAAACAGTAGCTGAACACGACCAAAAAAAAAAAAAGAAGCTGAAGGGCATCTCAGAAAAAGGGGAAAACGGTGCGTTTCATTGCATTTTCCTTTCAATCTCAGCTTGTGGAGTGTGTGGCGTGCTTGTGGATCTGCCTACCCAATTGGAACGCGAACACGAAGAAGAAGGAGAAGAAGATGCAGTGGTACTTTGTCGCTCTTCTCCTCACCGTTCTCACTAGTTCTCAGGTCTCTCTCTCTCTCTCTCTCTCAATTCTACATTTCAACCCTCGTTTTTCGATGTAAACGATGCACTTAAAAATTAATACTTTTTTAAAGAGCCAAGTTTCATTTGAAATTTCATGTGGCAGGGGATATTAACAACCCTCTCGCAAAGTAACGGAGAGTATAAGTATGATTATGCCACCGTTCCATTTCTTGCTGAGGTTGTCAAGGTAAATTACTGTACCCATTTTATTTGGTAGCCACAAAGTTTTGATTTTGAATCTCATTGGTTGGTGGTGGCTTTTTTCATCATTGATTTCTTTGTCTGCCAACATGCAGCTTGCCGTTTCTAGTTTGATGCTGTGGAAGGAATGTCAGAAGTCAACTCTGCCAAAGATGACAACTGAGTGGAAAACTGTGGCTTTGTACCTAATTCCTTCTATTATATATCTGATCCACAATAATGTTCAGTTTGCTACCCTCACATATGTGGACACTTCCACTTACCAGATAATGGGCAATCTCAAGATTGTTACCACTGGAATACTATTCAGGTGCTTTCTCTTTTTTGGCATTCAGACCAATGCTGGGGTCAAAGCTGTATCTGTGTGTCATTTCTATTATTTATTGGCTTTGTTTCTCAGTTAGAGCTAATGTCAGGAAGCTATTTATAGGCTGTTCTTAGGGAGGAGGCTTTCAAAATTGCAGTGGATGGCAATTGTGCTATTGGCTGTTGGGACAACCACAAGCCAGGTGCCACAAACTTACAGTCTTGCAAGACTTGTTTATGTTACTTGATATATATTATGAACTGAAAATGCAGCATTGAAGACTTAGATGAACATCTAGTTTAAACATTTGTACAGGCTCATGTGCCGAATAACTGAAAATTATATCATTTGCTGGCATAATTGTCAAACTTTATAAGGTCATTTTTCATAAGGAAAAAAGGGTTCCTTTGTAGTTTGTCTTCTGTTGTTTCATTGTGGAAGATGCCATATTTTCACTTCTTCTACCTTATTGTTTCCTCCTCCTGATAATATTTATTCTTTTCTGTGATATTTATTCTTTTCTGTGGATTATAACTGTGTTTTAACATGCTAAGCTGTCTTATCTCTTTGCACGGTAGTTGTAGACATTCCCTTGAAATAACCATGAGTACATCAATTCAGTTTTCTCGCTTTGACTAATTAGTTGCAAAGTATTCTCCTCTACCATTGTATACAAATCTTTTGTTTTGTTTTATTTTATCATTTTTATTGGCCAGTATATTAGGAAACTTAGCCATGTAAAAACTTTTGCTGAGATGAAACTTCTACTGTTTGTTGATTTAGGTTAGGGGCTGTGGAGAGGCTTCATGTGACTCCCTTTTCTCAGCACCAATACAGGGTTACATGTTAGGAGTTCTATCAGCATGTCTCTCAGCATTAGCTGGAATTTATACTGAGTTCTTGATGAAGAAAAACAATGATAGCTTATACTGGCAGAATATACAGTTGTACACGTAGGTGTTCTTTCTTGAATATGTCATGTCAAATGTGTACATAGGATATGTATGCATTTTTTAGTCTGATTAGTTTGTTTTTATCAAAAGATGTTTCTTCCTCATTTTTCCCCTTACAATATTGAATAAAATGTTGCTATCATATTGTTTTTGTCATTGTTGCCATCATATTTTTGCAAGAAATTAATGCTCTTGCTCCGTTTTAACTTTGATTGACAAGGAGCAGAACATATTTTACTGTTGAATTTGTATAGTTCCTCCTGTGTTGGTACTAGGTTCCTAATTCCTAAGCTCTTTCATCTGTCTTTGTTTGTGTTTAATATTGTCTTTCATGTCTTTTCTCATCATTTTGGTAGCTGTGCTTTATGTTTTATACATTTGGATTTCCTGAATATTGGAAACTTGCAATATCTGGTACATTAGTGAACTGCACTATTTTTGGTTTAGTCAATCTTTGAGTTACTCTTAGAATTTCGAGAAATTTATTTCTGCACCATTCTTTCTAAGAAAATTAGTACTGACTGTGTTTTCTTCCTTGTACACTAGCTTCATGTTTTGGTAATGTCAGTTATCTGTAGATATGACATGGGCTGTCTGAGTAGTGTTGTTATGGCATTCTAGCAAATGAATATGATTACACTGGTCAGATATTTTTTAGTTGTGTACTAAGAGGAATACACCCTAAACTTTCTCCAGGTTTGGTACAATTTTCAATATGGCACGGCTTGTTTTGGATGATTTTAGAGGTGGATTTGAAAATGGACCCTGGTGGCAACGTATATTCAATGGATACACTCTCACTACCTGGTTGGTGGTATTAAATCTAGGGTCTACTGGTCTTTTGGTTTCCTGGTTAATGAAACATGCTGACAACATTGTAAAGGTGTATCCTTTGACCCTCTTGCAAGTCTTCTCCTGATGCATTTGTCCAAATACTTCATGTATTTGATGTAGATCTTGTGCCACTGAAACTAGTAATGAAGTATCAGATCCCAGCATATGGTCTGTGATTTTCTTCCCGCTCCTTTTCTCCCTTAACTCCTCTGTCTTCCTTTTTTAGGTCTATTCTACATCAATGGCAATGCTCCTGACAATGATACTATCAATATTTCTCTTCAACTTCAAGCCGACATTGCAGGTGAATTTCCAGACTAAGCATTTGCTGTATTTGTTGCTTACTGTTCAAGGTTCTCCCCTCATGGCCTAACTTTTTCATCAAATCAATTTGTTTCATGAAACTCAGAATTTAGATATCACATAGAGATATATTTGTATGATGCTATTTTGCAGTATAAGAAACTATTTCGCTGGTGCTCTAGTTTGATAGTCTGGTTGTTCTTAAATTTTGTGGAATGCTCATTTTAAAAAGTCTTATTTATACAAAATATTTCTAGCAATGCGCAAATTTCTTGACAGTCTGTATTCTAGATGATTTTTCTTTATCAAGAATATTGTTCATTCTTTCTAAGTAAATAGCCTTGTTGCTATTTTTTTTGTTGGGACCGTGGAGGCTGACTATTGGTATGCTTGTGTAAAACTTTTCATGCCCTTATTCTCTGGCTATAACTGGATACTGAGATCCTGTTTGTTTCTCTTTGCAGCTTTTCTTGGGCATTATTATTTGTATGATGTCTCTACACATGTATTTTACCCCGCCAAATATGCTATTAGATATGCCAGTAATAGTTAAGTCAGATGAAGAGAGGCTCATTGAAGTATCTGTTGATCGAAGAACACATTCATGATGTTGTACAATGCTTTGGTAGGCGAACATTTATTTGAATTCTGAGTTTTGTTTTATATTATAATACATTAAAATATTATCATATGACATGTGACAATGCTAGGTACATAATGTGTGTAGCATTAAGTATTTATTGATGCAGATTGAGAAAATTAGTCGTCATAAGTAGTAAACGAATAGGGTGAGGCCTTGGAAGTTGCACAATGGGTAAGGTTGGAAACGACCTTAGTAGTGGTCATGGGTTTTAGTAGTGGAAAGCTGGAAACAACCTCTCCTTTCATGGTGGGTAAGGGTGTGTACATTTAACCCTCCTAGATCCAAGTATAGTGGGAGTCTTGCGCATTAAGCCTCCCTTTTATAGTCATATTTAACTAAATGAACATGACTTTGTTAACGTCTGATGTAATGTTCTTTTATAATGGTTATGTGTGTGTGCATTTATATGAAAAATTTCATTCTATGTGTAACAAAACATACTAATTGCAATTTTCAATTATTGCAATAGGAGGGGCTGGTGCTGGAGGGGTAACCACTAATGAAGTAATATGTTAGGTTGTTTGCGGTATTGTATTGAATGAAGTATCACTTTC
Source organism: Dalbergia cultrata (assembly GCA_031216105.1). Lineage (NCBI taxonomy): Eukaryota > Viridiplantae > Streptophyta > Magnoliopsida > Fabales > Fabaceae > Dalbergia > Dalbergia cultrata. The sequence goes on along the minus strand of CM062353.1, from coordinate 2,882,066 downwards.
AATAAGACATGGCAGTCTAAGATATACTGGTATTGAGCTTTTTGCTAGTTTTCAAAGACAATTACATGCCCTTTATACTTAATCTGCTGTAAAGTTTGTACTTGTATACATACACTGAAGCCATATGATAAATATATACTGGTTAATGTTGCAAATTGTATGTGTCTGCATTACAATCGGTTTTTGGTTTGATTCATCATTTTCCTGTTTTGGTTCTACAGGTATTTTTGAACCGTTCTTTCCCAGGTTTTTCCAAGAAGGCCTAAGTCATTTGTTATATGTACAGCCTGTATTGATTCAGTGATTTCCAAGAGCATGGGCATCTTCAATGGGATGAATTGAATTCTCTGTATAGATAATTTGAACATCCCTTGTATTGCCTATAAATAAATATGAAAGGAGGATATAGAAAGAAAAGCCGGTTTTAATGAGAGCACAGAATGTGGTTCTGTCGGCAATAGAATCTTGCCATTGGGTTTTGGTAAGTTGTTAACATCTCTTCCGGGTAGTGGTAAGGTGCCACCATTGACCCTGTGGTACATTTAAGTCAAGCCGCCATATACGGTCTATATTTCTAGCTGGTTGCTGTACTCACAACACAATTCTTCTTCATTAATTATTTTGAATATAGTTGTTTACAGAGGGATGAGACCACTATCTACAGTTTGATGCTCATGTCGAATGCTTGGCTGCTTGAGGTTGTCTGTGTCTCACTCCAATGAGTGATGGGATGGTTAGGAACTGAATTATGTGGCAGTCTTCACAGCTGCATTAAATAGACAAGGTAGGAGGAGTGAGAGTGGCCATTAACATTCAACATTAGTTGACACTTGTCTGAATCGGTGAAGGAAAGCCTGGAATTTTTCCTTCCAAATTTAATGTCATGAGCTTCTTTGTCCGAGGGTTGCCTAAACTATGGTATCTGAGATTCGAATTTTGAATAAGACAAGAGAAGAGAGGTTTTGGAGTATAAAATTTTTTAAAATCTTATAAGTTCTTTCATCTCTCTTCTCCTTCAAAATTTAAATTCATAAAAATATCCTAAGAGATTAGTTACAAAATAATGAAGAGCATATAATAATTATTATTGTTTTCAATTATGGAGATAAATGATCTTTGAAAGTAAAATTTGGTTATTTTATTTGGTGACTATAGTTTCTGTGGCTGATTTATGTGTTGGAAACCTTTCATGTTTGTACGAGGCAGTGAAGTACTATTCAAAACTAATTCATGCGCAAGTATTTATTTTAAAAATGAAAATATCTTACTAATAGCCATTCAGAGCCAACCTTACCGCCAGTGTTATTTGGCTTTATCTGTGTACTTGATTTGATTGATATGACTGCTTTAGACAAATATAGGCACAATCGAAGAGCTACCTGGATCTGTGCAAGATTGAAGAGCCAATCAATACCAATGAAATAACATAATTAGCTGGGGAGATCGAAGATGACTTCTTCAGTGCACCAAAGCCATAACGAAAAGAAGACTCATCATTCATAGCTGTGGATTATGCCAAGTGCCGCTGGCCTGGATGATCTGAAGCGCAGTAAAATAACAAGAATGGCAGTATATTACATGGAATTCAAATAAACGACGATGTTTTGGCAAATTAAAATTGCAACTTTTGCAAATTGAAAAAGAATATTGTTTTCAACCATGGAGCAAGTGTTGATACTGAACAACTATCAAATGATCTCTCCAAGAATTGCAACTATTTCATCAAAATGTGATATTTAAAAGTGTGATAAGTAGCTAACAGTCTGATATGAAAATATTTACTGGAGTCGTAGGATCTAGAAATTAGAGTAAATGCCAAAATGATGTTAAAACCATCCCTATTCGTGCGCGTCAAGTTAAACTGTTAAAAGAATCTCCATTCAAGAATTGTATGTTAACTATTGTGGCGGTAAGTTAAAGTGATACTCTCTTCGTTTTTTAATAATTATTCAAATATAAAGTCGTATTTGAATTATAAAAATGGTTGGGAAAACATTAAAATTTAAAAAAGTTTAAAATAATTTACAAAATTATTTTTATTTCTTTTTAATAATCAAATTTTCTCTCTCCTCTTGTACTATAGTATCTAATTTTTTAATAATATTTAATAAAAATATTATTTAAAAGAAATAATTTATACTATTTAAATTTTTTAAATAAATAATTTTTAAATTGAATAATTATGCAAGTAGGAAAGGGGTAAAAATTAAAGCAGTGTAAGTGTTAAGCTTCTTTACTTATCAAGGTCACGTGCAACCACGTCAATCAAATGTGAAAAAGCTCGTTTGAGTGCCATTACGCTGAAAAATATGGTCCCAATGCATTATCACATACAGCAAATAATGGTTGCTGAGAATGCGTAAGGAAACTAATAATGAGCTCCTGAGTCCTGACATTAATTTACAGCTGTGCTGTCAATTGGTTGGATCGCTTCGAAGAAAAATGCTACTCCTATATAGAAAAAAAAAAAAAAATTGGTCGCGTGCAAAGTTTATGTTATTTTATTTCTTGTAGATTTGTGCAGAAATAATCGAATTAATCACAAATAACTTTTAAGATAAAATTTAATAATGCAAAATATTTTATCTAGCTATTTGTGTGTATGACTCTCAAGCATGACACTGTTGTGAAATCTAATTTTGAGAGATAAATTCATATATAACTAAATAATGGGAAAAGAGGCGTCAGCTTTTGTTGTTGTAATGTGTAAATAGTTGTTATTTATTTGAGTAACATTAAGTATTACTTTGAAAGCTGTACGCGGATGCTCGAATTAGGTGATTTGAAAACTGCAATTTACATTTAATTGTGGTGGTGACGAGTGGTGATTATATATTGTTGTCCATTTGAACCATAGAAGCATCAAATGATAATTGACCATGTAGATGGTAAAAGCCACACAAACCCTACAATGGTACTGCAGTCAAAGTAGTTATGAATATGAATTTAAATTTCTGCAATACATTCTGTCTTCTGTCTTCTTCTTCGTTTTTTCTTTTTCAATTTCCTGAAACGTCCATCCTATCGGTGAGTGGTAAGTCCATTCCTTTGAAGAGTCACACAAATTGAATAGACGTGCATGCAAGTTAAAATTAAATCAAGAACAGTTTATGCGACTTCTCGTTGTTGAAGCTAGCTAATAGATTTGATCAACTGAATAATCGATACTGAATAAGACTTCTTTTTATTATTCTAATTATTATTATTATTACTACTACAGGACTAAATTTCATTTTTGTTCCCTTTCAAATTAATTAATCAATTTATATAATGCAAGTAATTAAATTTTGAAAATAAAGGGCGACGTAACACTAGTCTACAATGTGCTGGCCACAAGTAGCTAGTCCTTTTCCCCTTCTCTTTTGAACACGGCTATAAATTGGACAACACATTCGCCAAAGCAAACTAACCTCAAGAGCCAGAAGAGATCATATATAGCAAAATCAAAAGATGGTGATCACTGATGAAAAGAGAGTGGAGTCGTCGGAGGCCAGAAGATCGTCGGCCACAGGCGTAGTTGGTGATGGTGGGGCAACTAAGTGGAGGGAGCAGCATCAACATGAAATTGAGGGGTTTCAGATGCCACTACACTATCCAAGGTATACACAAGCTGAGTACGAGACAATGCCAGAGTGGAGGCTTGATTGCTTGCTCAAAGAGTACGGCTTACCAATCACTGGTGATCTTCAACAAAAGAGAAACTTTGCCATTGGAGCATTTTTATGGTCTCATCACTAGATCCATCTCCTATTCTTAATTAGCCATGTTCATGTCATATATATATCCCTTTGGGAATTCGGTTCATGTTATAATTATAATAATAATTAGTAGTATAGTTATTAAGCTCGTGTTTAGCAGTTGTTATGGTAGGTTATTTTCAATTTTCAAGTAATTATATGTGTGATTAGCCAAAGATCATCAGATCAGGTGGCCGATATTTTCTATTGGTTTTAATAGATTTGTGAGAAGCTACCTTCTGTGCTATTCATGTGGCCTAGCTACTCCACTTGTTTTAGTGGATATTATGATGATATGCAAAACCTTTCTGTATATATCCTCTCCTTTTTGCTTTTGGTGGGCAAGATGCAACTATGCACTTAGTGATGATACTGATGAGAGTCGATTTTTTTCCTTTTTGGCTTTCTTTAAATCTGTTCTTCATTAATGTCTCAATTCTTCAGATGGATATGGTGTAAATAATTTTCAGCCTTAACAGCTTATGATCTTATTCACTGAGATTCAGAAGTAAACTGCGGAGCCGAATATACTATCAACTAAGGAATTTAATTTCTGGTGCATGTGGAAACGTTAGGAAAACCAATCGCAAACAGTTAGCATACTAGGGGATTCCATGATAGTTAAAACGACATTTTTGTCTTTGTTAGGACAATAGGACATGATGATCTCAGAGGCACAATTACACAAATAAAGTAGTATAACGTGTGCATCTTATGCTATTCTTTAGTTGTAAAATCAATGTAGAAAAACATTAATTCATTGGTGATACGATACCATCCTTCATGTAATGAAGAGAGAAAGAGAGAGAGAGAGGGAGAGAGGAGAAGGGGGGGGGGGGGAGGTTTTCCAGAATTCTTTATTTCATAATTAAGTAAGCGAAATCTTAACGGACATCATGGTCTTTATTATTACGTTTCTTACTTATTTACTTTCGCCAAATATTAAATTCCAATTCTTGTCTCTGGTTTTGTCTATATACTAGTGTTGTGTTATTATCCATATCTATGCATGTGATCTTAGATAGCTACTCACTTGTCACTAGATACCTAACACCAGCCACACTCATTTGGAATTGTAAACTTTTTAAAAGCCGTAGTATGCCTTTCAATTGCTTTGTTCATTACGTGGTAAGATTTTACCCAGTATTGTCGTATATATGACAATGGTTGCATTTGGCCGAAAATAGACAAGTAATTTCTTGGTTAGTGACTCATACAATTCAACGTGAAGAATCGCTCCAGCTGCTGCAACTAAACAGTGGTCCCAATATCTTATGACATCATGTACGTGGGGAGTTTGCTCTTTGAAAAGGATTGGAATGATGTAAAATACCAAATTGAATTGTCAATATAGCAAGGAGAAATGAGTATATTCTCATCATTTTGTTGGGTTTAGGCTCACTCCTATGTGGAGAAAAGCCCAAAACCAAGTTAGCCCACTTATGCATCAGATGTGTTAGCTAGGGTTGTCATGAGAGTGCTCATTTGTGTGAAATCCCGCAGCCACAAAGAGAGAGAAAAGAGAAACACAACCAAACCCGTTTTTCATTTTCTTTGTCTGACAGTCTCCGTAAATCGGCCATTGCAAATTCGTTCACCGTTGGATCGAGCTGAAATTTATACAGCAGGTTCCTGAGAGGTGGTTCTTCATTCTGAACGGTCCGATCATTGAGCAAACATCTGGAGAGTGGGATATTGCTCACGAACAGAGGTGTTATTTCGGTTTGCGGAATCAGTTTTTTTGGTTTAAGCTGTCACCGTAAATCGTGTTTTGGGAAGTCGTTTATCGTTGGATCGAGCTGAAATTTGGACAGTAGCTTCCAGACAGGTGGTTCTTCATTCTGAACAGTTGGATTGTTGAAATAAGGTCCGGAGAGTTAAAAACTGGTCTCGGACAGAAGCTCCAATTTTGGGGTATTTCACATTTCCTTGTTCTCAATTTTATGAATTGATGATTGGTTGGTTTTAGGTTGTTGTTTGCACGGTTTGTGCATTTATTTGAGACGCTCTTGTACCTGTTTTGATCATAGTGGAGCTATTTCATTGGTCTGGACGACCTGTGATTTTTGTCTCTCACATTGAGGGAATTTTCCACGTTAAAAATCTTGGTGCATTGTTCGGATTATTGTTCTGGTTAATTTGTGTTGTTTGCTGCCATTATTTCGCTGCTAGAATTGTTGCTTCTCTTGTTCTTGCAAGTAGGAAATTGTGTGTTTAGTTCCCAACACATTTCATGGGTGAATTTAATTTTAATATATTACCCATATAAAAAGGTTATACAAAACATTCAATCATGTGCTTATTTTTTATAATTATTACTACTTAAGTCACTAAGATTGATCTAATGGTAAAGGTTTGGATAAAATTCAGTCATACAGTTTGAACCTTATTGTGACTTATATAATTTTTGAAATACAAGACAAAATACTTATTTATTAATTAATTAGCACACTGTAAAAACTTTTGTACACATAATTAATGAGGCCAAGGGGCATGATTTGATAGAATATAAAAGGAAAACCAGTTGAAAAAAATTAAAATTGGAAAAGTGACCTAACACAAATAAGAAAAAAAGCTCAAGGATATGTTTATGTGATTGAATTTTAATGGGAAAGAGAGAGAAAAGAAGAATTTATGGAGTGAAATTTTAACATTTTGTTTTCCAAATCCTTACTTCTCTTTCTTTTTTCTCCAAAATCAAGCTTACAAACATACCTCTAATGGCAAATGAAAAAAAAAAAAAAAACTGATGATACCAAACTCAATTCCTCAATTCTCATAGGAACGTTTTGATGGATTGTTTGTTTTTTCTTGTGACTCTCTCTCTCTCTCTCTCTCTCTCTCTCTCTCTATCAGTACATCCAGGCAATTCCTCTCTTCTCCAATTTGTCAACTCAATACATTACTTTATACCTTTTTCATTTCGTGCCATATAGCAAAGTTCTATGAAAGAATTATCCTCCATTGCACTGTTCTTACAAAAACCATGAAATCAGTTTTGTGTTAATTAACAATTCTCCATTTTTATTGGTCGAAAATGAACAATTCTCTCATTCTCTTTATTATTTCATTTTGAAGCCTTGAAGGACTACTGTTACTCTGCAGCTAACTTTCTTTTTGGTCAGACACTTCTAGTTTGTTTTTGTGCATCTAGTCATTCGGCGTATTTATTTTTTCTTGGTTATGGCGGGTTTGGGTGTTATTGGGCGTATTTAAGCGTTTACCCATGATTGGAGTGTGTATGCGGATTGTGGTCCTTTGGATTAAGGCCCAGACATGGGTTGAAGGATTGACCACATTAGAAAGAAAGATCATTCAGTAAAAAAAAAAGTTTTCCCAACACTGAGTAAGTAGTCACTTCATTTCATTAATTTAAAAAATGGTAAACTTGGAAAGAAAATAAGTTAATCTCACATTTCAACGATCGGTAACCAGTGTATGTTTATATTTTGTTGTTAAGATAAGAATACATAATAATGAAGATATTTGAAAATATGATAATGGGAAGTGAATACATATTTGAAGAAATTATATTTAAATAAACAAATTATAACTTTGTTATATTCATGTTTGAATTTTTATATAGTTTTAATGCGCATTCATTTTGTATTTATGTTTATATATTAAAACAAACAATCAACAGTATTTATTTTATAAAATCAAAATTGAATAGTAAAGCATGTACCCAAAAAAAAAATTTGAATGCCAAAGCTAAAAAATTAAATACAAATACAAATCTTTTATGCGCAGGAAATTTTTGTATACTGATATTATAAAATTTAAAAATCACAACTTTTAAACGTAATAATAATAGCAATAGTAATAAAAAATAATTAATTTTTTGTACTGATATTATAAAATTAAATTTATATTATCAGCCAATAGAATTTTACTAAAACAATAAATTATTATTCATGAGTGATTGTAATTATGTGTGGGTAATTATTTTCTATTGTATATTGTTTGCATGAAATTCTTCCATTTGTTGATAGTATAAGATTATGTTACATAAATGTGGGTAGATAGATACAAATAACTCCCTCCATTTATATCTAAATACATTAATTTTTTAATGTATCAAATTATATCAATTTTCCAATACGACCAATAATAAGGAATGAAAAGAATAAATTCTAAACAAAAACATGTGTATCAGTTTGAAAAGGAAAATGTTTTTTCAATTAATCACACATTGGATATTATGTTAATATTCAATTTATTACTAATAAAATTTTTGTGATTTCTACTTAAAAATATAGATTTTAATTTTTTACTTTTAAATTTAATTAGTGTACATAAAGATCTACTTTTTATGGATTGAAATAATATCACCCGTGTTAAAAAGAGGAAAATGAAATTGAGTATAAAGGATTGAAAGTTACTACGCTAGACACACGCAGTGGTAATGATGACTTGATTAGATTAGGAGGAAGAAAGCAAAGCACACTCAACTAACACAAATCCAAATTATTTCATCCATTTTCGCTTTTTTCCCTCTCTCTTTCTCTCTCTCTCTCTCTCTCTCTCTCTCTCTCTCTCATCTCATCTCATCTCACCCCTTTTCTTTCTTCATTTTTTTTTTTGAAAAGGGGTGTACCCGCCCCGCCACCACACCACGCTGATCTGAACCCTAATTTTTTTGGTTTGCGGAGAAACAAAGGGAAAGAATGCCTCGGGAAATCATCACGCTGCAGGTCGGGCAATGCGGCAACCAGATCGGCATGGAGTTCTGGAAGCAGCTCTGCCTCGAGCACGGCATCAGCAAAGACGGCATCCTCGAAGACTTCGCCACTCAGGTCCCATTTCTCCACTCTCCACTTCACTCCCACACTCCCATTTCCCATTATCAATAATCATAATTTTAAACTGCGTAATTATTATTCAGCTTCAGAGTTGGGTGTTGAAATTTTGAAATTTTCTGTGCCGTTTTTTATTTGACTTTGTAGAATGCGGATAATTACAGTTCTCACATTATGTTAGATTAGATTTTTAGAAACTCTGTGTATCTCCGGCTCTGGAAGTGTAGGTTTTTACATTGGGATCTCAGTGACTATCAGTGACACTTGCTTCCTATGCTGTCCTCTTTAGTAAACGTAGTAATAAATGTTTCCTAGGTTCATTTTCATGCTTTTAACAGTTGTTTCCATAAACCCTGCTTTTCGGGGGTACACTTTTTTGGACTCTGGTAAGCTTTGTTAATTATTTTCTTTGGAGAGTGAACTTGTGACGTGTGAAGATTCGTTTTTATACTTACTTATTTTGGTCAAAATGCTGCAGGGAGGTGATAGGAAAGACGTGTTCTTCTATCAAGCTGATGATCAGCATTATATACCGCGAGCCCTTCTGATTGACCTGGAGCCCAGAGTTATTAATGGGATTCAAAATAGTGACTACCGGAATCTCTACAATCATGAGAACATCTTTGTCTCTGATCATGGAGGTGGTGCAGGAAATAATTGGGCTAGTGGATACCATCAGGTCTGTTAGTAGTTGTACTGGAGCACCCTGCAACCATGGTTTGCATATCATCCTTGGGCAGAGTTTTGTTGCCTAGTAGAATTCTGTTTCCATCTGGATATTGTACTTACAAATAATTCATGGCAAAGTTGTGTTATGATCATGTAACTCATGCCATGTCACCACATGGAGAAGCTTTATTACTTTTCTGCAGTGTAAGAATGCTTGACTATTGTGGTTATTATATCTGATCAGGGAAAGAATGTTGAAGAGGACATCATGGACATGATTGATAGAGAAGCAGATGGCAGTGACAGTCTTGAGGGTTTTGTTCTATGTCATTCCATTGCTGGAGGAACAGGCTCAGGTTTCTTTTCCTATTATATATGCCTTGAAAGTTAAAACATCCCATAAATTTCGTCATTTTATCCCTTTTCCTTATTGAGCATTTCTGTAGTGAATGCATCTGAAGAAGCCAAAGATTCCTGGAACAATTGACTTAATTTGCATCTGATGCATAATTTTAATTTCAACCATAACTAAATTAAATTTTACTCTCACCCTTAAGAGAGGAAAGTGAATGGTTATCTTGGACAAAAACTACATTACATGTAATAAGTAATGGTTGGGGTCATTATTTGGCCTTGAACTTGATATGTACTAGATGAAAACTGGAGATTGTTCGAGTATTTCTCAACTGTGTAATTTTTTATCTTTTGAAAAACTTGCTTGTGTACTAAGTGCTTTTCCTTACTCTAATTCAGGTATGGGCTCATACTTGTTGGAGACTCTGAATGATCGCTACAGCAAAAAACTGGTTCAGACATATAGTGTGTTCCCTAACCAAATGGAGACAAGTGATGTGGTGGTGCAACCGTACAATTCACTTTTGACACTCAAGCGACTGACACTTAATGCAGATTGTGTTGTAGTTCTTGACAATACTGCACTAAATAGAATTGCTGTGGAACGACTTCATTTGTCAAACCCAACATTTGCTCAAACAAATTCCTTAGTTTCTACTGTGATGTCTGCAAGCACAACCACTCTTCGGTACCCAGGATACATGAATAATGATTTGGTTGGTCTTCTTGCCTCTTTGATTCCCACACCAAGATGCCATTTTCTAATGACAGGCTATACGCCTTTGACAGTGGAACGTCAGGTGAGATCATTGTTTTACAAAAAAAGAAGTTATACTTAAAGAATAACAGTTTTGTCTAATTTGTGTCTGCCGAAGTTTTCTGTTGTTAAATTGTTGAGCCTGAAGAGGTTTAAGAGAAACGATTAATCCAACTCACTATCTCTCCGTCTCTCTCTCTCTCTCTTCCCAATTACCTGCCTTCCATAATCTGAATGATATATGGATATATTGCTTCGAAACTGTGGTTCTTCACATTACACTTAAAGTAAACATTTAAAAGTTTGATGATATCTCCTTGCAGGCTAATGTAATTCGTAAGACCACTGTACTCGATGTTATGAGAAGACTTCTGCAGGTATAATAACTGCTTAAACAGTTAAGCCTCAAAGAGAATGGCCGTGTTATACTGACATTAATATACCTTGCAGGCAAAGAATATTATGGTGTCTTCATATGCTCGGACCAAAGATGCTAGCCAAGCAAAATATATATCGATTCTGAATATCATTCAAGGAGAAGTTGATCCTACTCAGGTAATGACAAGCAGCACTAATTGAATTTCTGAACTTTTCTAAATTGCTACATAAAAATAAATCACCTTGCTAGTTGTTTACTTAAGTGCCTTTTTGACCTTCTGGTTAAATTTTTTGCTTTTTCTAGAGAAGCGTTTTCTTAAAAAGTAATATATAAGCATTATTGCGAAAGATGCAACTTCTTTAAAATAATCTCTTTACTGCTTCTACTATTGCTTTAGGTGAAGCACTGATTTCCTAATTTTCTTTGACATCAGATCTTTTGAAATTGCTCTCATATAAGAGCAATTCCATACTTCAGTCAAACTCTTTGAAAATTTAAAATATGAGCTTCATTTTATACTTAAATTAGTCTCCATAGTGATACAGCTTGCTTAGATGGACTTGTGACGTTTAAGTACTAGTTTCTGAGAGTGTTAAAAAAAATAATTATAGAAATGCAAGAGAATACTAAAACAAGAGAATTAAAGGTTGACTAATCTAGTAAGTAAATCAACAAAAACAAGAAACAGCAAAATAAGTCAACAAACAATAAAAGAAAGGCTCAATCTAGTTTCTAATTAACCAAAGGTGATATTGAAATATCCTTAGCAATGGCGCCAAAAACTTGATCACTCCCAAAGGGGAGAGTGACACTAGTAAGTATACTAGATCGTCAAGTAATAGAGTAAAATAGAGGGTTGTCGTACCCACAAGGATAATTCAAGTACTGATTTTTGGTTACTTAGATAACAAGTTGAACAATTGAAAAGAGATGATATCAAAAGGAATAAAGCTAAAGTGCTAAACAATGTAAAAGCAATATAGGAATTGATGGAGTTAAATGCTAGGGTGATTTACTTCAACTATGTGTTAACAAAATGCAACATGAATATCAATATGCCTTGTCCAAATTCAATTAAGTGATGGTAGGGTCATCATGTCGTTAAAAGCCTTTCTCAAGATCATCTAATGCCACCCAAGTAAACTCAGGCACCTAATCTGTTAGCATACTTAAGTCTACAAGTGGTTCTCAAACCCTTCAATATCACATGAATTATGTTTGCTTATCTCTGGGTGTCATTTAACTCATGGCATTGCATTCATAGGCATGGTTTTACTCCTTATTCAACTCATGGCATTGCACTCATAGGCATGGTTTTACTCCTTCTCTCAAATTTGTAAAAACCCCTATAATCCTAAATTGGTGATCAAACAATTCAAGATAAAATAAACTCAAATACAATGCCCACTATCAAATGAGAGCAAGACATACATTCATTCATATTAGCATAATATCAAACACATAGTCTTCATAAATCACCCTTAGCAAAGGTTTTTGTTACAAATCATACCAAATGAAATAAAAACAACATAAATGAAAGAAAGATTAGAAGAAGCCATGAACAAAGAACAATACACAAGAAGTTGAAGAACAAAACCAAGAGAGGTCTCTCTCTCAAGCTCTTGAAGCTTCAATCTCCTTCATCGAGCTCCAAGCTCTAGCCTCCTCCTTTCCAAATTTGGTATTTTGATGTCTCATCCTGTTTCAGCACGTTTGCTTAGGTTTTTGTGCCAATCATGCGTTGTCAGAGTCAGTATAGAGGCCCAGTCCACATGTCAGATTCGTGCACCCACGCTGTAGCATGGCCATGGCTACGCTGGAGCGTAACTTAAGTGAAAATATGAGAATTCTGACAGCAAGCCATGTTGTAGCTTAGGTTCCCACGCTATAGCGTGGCTTCAGTTTCAGGACCCATGCTCCAGCATGAAATTCTGACATCCCTTCAGCTCCAATTCTTGCTCCTTTGCACTTCTAACTCAAATGCTTCCCTAATTCTTCTTCCAAAAAGCTACAAACCAATGGAAAACATAATTAGAATGCAAGGTTAATATGAGTGTAACAATGCAAGAATTTGAACCAAATAATGTAAAACAGGCACCTATGAAAACCAAAACTAACTATCAACAAACTAAAAGTTATAAGAAAACTAAAGGAAAACATAACTCCCAAGGGAGTTATCAGTAAGTATTTAACAGTGCTACATCATGATTTTATTTTCTTTATGGGTTTAGGTTCATGAAAGTTTGCAGAGGATACGTGAAAGAAAGCTGGTTAACTTTATTGAATGGGGTCCGGCAAGCATTCAGGTAGCTGGTTTGTGGCAATGCGGTTTAAATTTTAGTTGCAGCATAAATTTGTTTCCTTTATGTTTATATGACATAGTCTCATCTTTTTTCGTTCCTGCACTTCTGGTAGGTTGCTCTATCTAGAAAGTCACCGTATGTTCAAACTGCACACAGGGTAAGACTTCACATCCATTTTTCTTTGTCTTTTTTTATTTTTCACCTTATTCTTTGTCATGCTTTTCTGCTCTCAATTGATGTGATTGTGTTGGAGATAGATCAACTTATCTTATAAAGAATGGTTGTTATTCTGATGTTGGATAATTGAGAAAGTGAATTAAGAAGTAACATATATGTGCTGCATTTGGTAGGTCAGTGGCCTTATGCTGGCAAGCCATACTAGCATTCGGCACCTTTTCAGTAAGTGTTTGAGTCAGTATGATAAGTTGAGAAAGAAACAAGCCTTTCTGGACAACTACCGGAAGTTCCCAATGTTTGCTGTAAGTGTGCCAATTTCATTTGTACAATCTTATATCAATCTTTTGAATGCTGCTGCTGCATCTGTTAAATAGCTCTTTGACTTATAACACCTTCATGTAGATACTTGTTCTTTCATTTGATGATATCAATAAAAAATGTACAGGATAATGACCTCTCAGAATTTGATGAATCAAGGGATGTAATTGAGAGTTTGGTTGATGAATACAAGGCCTGCGAGTCCCCAGATTATATCAAATGGGGAATGGAGGTAGATGCTCTGCTACCTAACTTTCCATTTTTAAGTTCATTTTGCATATTGCTATTTTTATTTTTTATTTTTTATTTTTTCTAATTTTTTTTCTATAGGATCCAAACAACATGCTAACGGGGGAAGGCAATACTTCAGGATCCCTGGATCCAACATCAGTAGTGTGAAGAACAAAGTAAGTCATGATAAGGCCATGATTTAGGTTTTCTTTATTCTATGAATTTGATTTTAATTTCTTTCTCTTGCAAAATAAATAAAATATTACCAGAAAAAGATGAAATATATCTTTCACTTTCAACATTTAGGTCCAATCAGTTAGGCTCTAACTTTTTCTTTGCTTACTATTTTGACTAATCCACCTTGCCCCATCTCTTCCCCCTCTTTTCTTTCCCGGTTTCCCCTACTGCTGTAAGCTGTAGAATAAGGGTAGAGTGGAAGATGCATGCTCCAGTTGTTTAATAGGCTCTTTTCCTTCTTATGCTTGATCGTTGCCTTTTTGGATTGTGGACGTTAGAATTGTGATACAATCAACAATTTTTTAATTTGATTTGAGTTTAACTTGAATATTAAAATTCTGCGGACAACGTAAAGCTTTTTAGACTGAGTGAACAAGAAAGTTTCACATCATGGTAGCTAAGGTTGGGGTGTGTTTGATATGGGGGTAAAAATGGGGGAGAAAAGTTAAAATTTTTCAACAATTTTTTACCCTTAGCCACGTTGGCAGAACAGGTTTCAGTGATAATTTTAACTTTACAGTTACACTAATGGTGATTTGAAATTTAATCCTGTGTTTTTCCCCCCGTATTATTTCTACATCATAGCTGAAAATGAAAGCTAAATGTCTAAAATTCTTCTGAAATACTTGCTTGCAAGGTGACAAACCTGAACCAAATCGATGCACCTAATGCGAGGGAAATGATAACATTTTGTGCATGCTCAGAGAGGTTTCTGATGAGCTTTTCCAACAGTTCTGGGTATTCATATGATTTGCAGTGTGATAATTTTGGTTTGTACTGTTTGTTAATAATCCTACATCCACCGAGTACAGAATCTCACTGTATTAATTCGTTTTTAGCAATGTATATGGTTGTTGGTCACAGATTCGTAGGAACATAGGAAATCTAGTTTCATTACCCTGGATCTGAGGTATTTGTTAGGTGATCTTCCTGCTGCTTTCAGTATGAATCTTGAAATATTTAAATTGGTGTGGTGCATAGATTTACATGATTCGTGTGGTGGTGTAGATATTTGCATCTTGTACTGTCCTCTTGAATTAGCTTACCCTCAATTATGAACACCGTGATTGGTGGAGTTTGTCTCTTGAATAATTAAACTGCGAAAGGGACTTAGTCTCGAGTTTGAAAAAAAAAAGGGACATTGTTTGGTGACGACTTTGCAAGGAAACCAGCTTACCGAAAAAAGAGAAAACAGAGCCATTCTTATCTTACATCAAGGTGGGTAATTAGGAGTTATGTTATTTGTACTCACTATACATATAATATCGTATCGACTCATATTTCATTTATATTAGATGAGCTATGGATATAATTTAAGTGGGATTTACATCTAATTCAATGGCGGATGATATGTGAATTGACACGGTGTCTGATGCATGGTGAGTACAAATAATATTTTTTAGGTCCTTATCTTAAAGAACAGGAAGAGTACACTGTGCGCTTGCATCAAGTTTGGTAAATGTTTTATCATTAACATGATTCCCAAAGATGCATGGTTCCATATAATAGAATTATTGCTGTTTCATCATAACGGGATAGGAGGAGGATAAAATAGAAAGAAGCTCAATTACTGAAAAAGAATACTGAATGCTACGTTTGGTGCCTTGATTCATATCATGATCCATGAGCACATGGGATGTTTCTCTATCCTTCATCCATGATTGAACTCATGTTCGGCTCATCTTTAGATATGGGATTGGGTTTTGCTCTCGCTGCATGTTCAAAACATGTCCATATTTTGCAATAAAGCAGAGTTGGGAACACAAGAACCTTGCGTTATGGTTCCATGCTGGTGAAGAACATGTAAGCAACGAGCATCTTGAGCTATGACTCGAAATTTGGTTGACATGTAGATCGAGCCGAAGAAAGTTCCATTCAGCAACCTCATCAATTAGTGGTCCATCGTAAGATAGAGCCAAACAAATTTATTTCTTCTTTGTTTTGGCCACAGACAATGCAAAAGAAAAGAGCCAATAGTCTTCTTTTTCTTGGTTTTTAATTCACAAGTTTTTTTGGAGTGAAAATAAAATTATCAAAAGGCAGTCAGCTCCAAGTCTGGCTCCTTTGAAGCCTTTTTTTCTCCCTCAGCTCATTGTCATCGTAGTACGATGATTATCTGTTGTAATACTATGCCAAATTCAAAATCGACGACTCTGCAGTAAAATGTACGGGTAAATAACAAATAGGGTTAAATGCATTTTCTCTCCTTGAATTTTAGGTTATGTACAACTTAAACCTTGAATTTTCAAAACATATATTATGACACCCTAGACTTTTTAAATTGTGTAAAAAAACCTCTCAAAAAATTTAAGTCATAGCAGGGTGTTAGGTCGTACACAATAAAAAAATCAGAGAAATTAATTGCATATAGTATTCACAGATAATGTGTTGGGTTGCACAGATTAGAAACGTCACGGGGTTCAAGCGTACATAAATCTTTCCTTTATTAGTTGTTAAAATTGTATTGAAAAATGTTTTGCATAGTTTGAAAAGTTCATCGCATTGTGATGCATATTTTGAAAAGTCGATGTAAATTGCGTATGATTTAAAATTTAAGGGGGTAAAATATATTTATCCCTAACAAATACTACTCTTGAGGTTTGCTCAAATGATACTGCATCTCATTTTTCTCTAAAATAGACACTCCACCCCATTCCTAAAAGTAGAAAAAAAAAAAAATAGAGAATAAATAAATAAAATAGAAAATAAAAACTAGTTAGGGAGAATAAATTTTATAAATATAACTTTAACTCGACGTGTCTCTTAAATTAAACTAATTTTTAAAATTCAAATATTACATTTCATATTCTCAAAACTATACCTAACTTTAAATAAAGTTAAATTGTTAATTTATTTGAGTTGTCACATAAGAACAATAGAGAAATATTAAAAAAAATGAGTACACTACTAATTTGAACCCTAATAAAAATAACTCATTAAATTAGTTGCTAAAGGAAAAAAAATATATTTGTGATCCATCACAATTAAAAATATAGGACAAATTAATTATTATTTAGTATGTGAGTGGATTTATTTATTCTATTGATATTTTTATTAGAGACCAATTTGAACCATTTTATAAATAATTAGAGATCAATTTGTCATGTAAATCCTTCAAAAGAAAATAAACTAACTTATCCTACATTTCATAGTACTTTTTAATTGTAAGGTATACATATAATTCTAATATAACAACTCAACTAATTTAACTTTATTTTTATTCTGGTATAGATTTGAGAACATCAAATTTAGGATTTGAATTTTAAAAATTAGTTGAATCCAAGAGACATATTGAGTTAAACTTATGTTTATAAAGTTCGTTCTTTTGCTGGTTTTATTTTCTTTATCATTAATTTGTTCTTCTTCTTTGTTTTTTTTTTGGTAAAAGATGGGATGGAATGTCATTTCAGCAAATCTTAAGGATAATCTTGGTTATTTACCCAAATTGTAATGCGGTTTTTATTCCCTCCATTCCTTATTAATAGTCATTTTAGGAAATTGAGATAGTTTGCTACATTAGAAAATTGTGACCAAATATATTAACTTTATGATATATCAAATTATCTTAGTTTTCTAAAATGACTATTACTAAGAAATGAATGGAGTATTTAGGGAATCCATGACAAGAAGGTGAAACTTTATGAGACGGAGAAGTTAGCTAAGGTAACTTTTTCTTGAAAGGTTAATAACATAATTTCAAATTGCTATGTAAAATAATTGTTTTATTGCCAAACCAGAAGGGGTAAAAATGTAGAAAGCTAACGCTCCTCATCCCTTTTACCCTACAGGATATAGGTCAAAGTTGCCTAAACTATGTTTGAAAAGGTATAAAAAAAAAACCCAAACCAACTTATTTACTCTAATTTTGAATTTGAAAAATAAAGACAAATAGAAAATTTCATCAATGTAGGCAACAAAATGTGAGAGTCATGATTATAAATTACAAAAAAAAAATGCTATTAAGGTGATCACAATTATTATCACAATAATACAATTGAAGAAAACACCATAACAATAATATTGCAAACACAGTTGTGATTGCATGTTACAATTTAAAACCATAGTGAGAACAAACAAAGAAGTTTCAAAACAAAAAATTATAAGAACAAGGAGAATTCTCACCTACATTTGCTGGTCAATACCTTCTCATGTAGTTACCTTTAACTGCATTTCATAAACATGGTTAAATGAAATTGAATATGTGACAAAACATCAATAAACTCAACCCTCCTCTTGGCTTCCCTCTGTAATAGTTTTAAATAAAAAAATTAGAAAATTTTTTCTAACTAAAAACGATGCCAACTACCATTACCTGTCTTTTCAAGTCATGAATTTCATTAAGTTTAAACCCTACACGTCCTTGGAGGACTATATCATAGAGTTATATTTTTGGGACAAAAAATCCCGGTAATTATTTTGTAGAGAAAAATAAGTTAAAGGACAATTTTTAATGAACTTAACGAAACCTTTAAACATTTCGTTTTTAGCCCTCAAGTTTGAAAAATCGTAAAAATTCTCGGATTTGAACTAAAATCCAAAATTGAGATTTTGATTTGTTGGGATTTTGATTTTTTTTAATATTTTATTTAAATTCAAATGAGTGGTATTTCTTTATTTATATTTATGTTTTAAAGTTAATGGAGAGTAAAATAAATGAGGACATTAACTTGTAAATAAGTGAGACCACCCAACAGTCATATGACCGGCCAGGAGGTCGATAGAGACTAAGGGGATGTGATAGCTGGGGAGGGGACCCCTCAGCGGCCATTTACCATTCAGACGGTCAATAGTTCATAAAAACCCCTATTTCGGGATTCAGAACCTTCACACACCCAAAACACACCCCACACCTCCCCCAAACACAAAAACTCCCTCTCCTATCCTTCTCGCACCCCATTTTCATCAATCTAACACCAATCATTCACTTACAAGGCTTTAAAGTAAAAGATTTTGATGTTTCCACTCATTTTCTTCTATTTCCCCTTTGTTTTTTAGGTTGGTTTTGCTATTCCTCCAAGCTATCCAAGAGGTGATATTTTTCCTTGGTATTAGAGTCAGATCTGAGTTATCTAGTAATTTCTAGAAGTTAATCTAAAGCACTATGCCTCCTATGTCAGATATTGATGTTGTTCTTGGTCCAAAGAGCTCTGTCAGTGTAGATCCTTCATTGTTTACCCCACCAGGTAAGTGGGTTCGCACTTGTGATCTCCATATTGTCTATTAGAGTTATTTTCATGAAACTATGACTCAAAGTATAACTTTTAGAGATTGTTATACAAGGATTTGAAGTTACTATTAGTTTATATGTTTTAGAACTCCTGATTATAGAGCGTGAAACTTATTTTTGAGAAAACCCATAGGACCATATTTGTTGTACTGATTTTACATAAAATTGATTATCTGTGCAACGGTTAGAGACTTTTGTGATTGTTTCAATGGATTTTGAAACTGGTTTGTATCTATGAAATAGTTCTATACCAAATATGCAATTTAGAGAAGAAAATAGAATTGTGATTGTAAACTTTGCTATTGGAAAATATGATATTGAGATTTCTAGTTATGAAAAGCTTGATGGGTTGAAGTATGGTTTAGATGATGAATCAATAGGTTATAAAGCATGAATCTTCATGAGATTCAGAACAGTTGATGGCTACATATTCTGTGAGCTTTTAAAATCACAAATGTATGTAAAAGGTGATCCCTTGGGCATGATTTCATAGTCATAATTATTCTAAGGTCAGAATGTTATAATCAAATAGATTTAGAGCTCATAGAGGATTAAAAGGTTTCAAGGGTTTTCAGATTCACACAGATTTATCTAGCTAGTTTAGACAGTAGCTATAGAGAAACAAACAACGAGTTAACGACTACATGATCATTAACCTTGGTACCAAATTGTCCAAAAGATAATCTCATAGAGCAGAAAATAGAACCTGTTTGGGTGTTCACATTAGATCCCTAATGGATCATAGAACAACACATATCGGTTCTTAAAGAACCATAGAGTAGAGATTCATGTTTCTCTAGTTAGACACTAAGGTTGATTTTAAAAACGAAACAATATTTGAACATATATATCTACATATGAAGCGCTTAAAGTTTTATATTATTATCGTTATTATGAATTTATGCATTGTTCCTTAGTATCCCATGAAATGGGGTTTCAGGTGGAAATTCACTCACTGAGTTTTAGGAGCAAAACTCACCCTTCTTTTCTTTCCTCTATGTATAGATACAGAAGCAGCTGTGGGTCCTTCCCAGCCACTATCTGCCAATAGCATCAGAGTTTTAGTGGTGACTTCACTTAGGTGAAGTGTTTATAGTTTTGTCTAGAGTGCTCTAATATAAATGCAGGCATGATCCAGACAATAGAGCATGTATATGTTTCTGCATATTATAATACTATTTTGGTTTGTATCAAATAGTTTAACACTTATGAGTATTTCAAATCAGAGCAACTTTATACATATATGTTTTGTATTATGACTCATAGACTATAGACTTGAATTATGAAATCTGAGTATAGACTAGTATGATTTAATAAATAAGTGAATTGTATGTAGAAAATGAAATTTTGTTTTAAATGAATCGTAAATAACTATGCATATAGAGTATCGTAGGTTGCGGGGCTTACGTGGCAACGAGATTTCTCACGTGTTGGTCATGTGTCCAATTCGAGTCATGACACCCTCTTCTTCTTCCAACCTCACTTCCCCACCTCCATCACACCCCCACGACAACAGCAACCCCCACCACTACGCCATCTCCTCCATCCTCTGCCATTGTCATTAACACCCAGTCCTTTACCATGCCACCCCTTTCTTGGGAAGTTGAACGTGTCATCGTCAGAGAGGAAGTCAAGGTCCTCTTTGTCATGGATGGACTGCATGAGCTTGCTATTGAGGACGGCTGAGAAATCGCGGAAATTGACTTCGGAGTTGTTCTTGCAAGGTGGGAGGGCTTGTCATCAGACCTCCTGCGGAAGTCGACAGTAGTAGCGGCATCATCGTTTCTCCTAGTATTAGTTGGAATAGGAGGAGTATAAGTCATAGTCGGAGGTGGAATTGGATTTGGTATCTGCATTTGGGTCTTGTTAGTTGTTCTAGAAAAAGAAAAGGGTTGTTGTCGTTGTCGTTGTCATTGGTTCGACATTGGAGAAGAAGGAATGGAAAATGTGTGTAGAATTGATAAGGGGTGATGATGATAATAAGGTTTTAAGGAAGGAGTATGTGCGGGAATTCAAGCTACTAGTATATGCTGAAGGTAGCTTATTGGTGATTGTGGGTTTAAGCAGGAGAGAGATAGAATAGAGAAAGGGTTTTGTTTGTTGGGATTATACGAGCAACACGACAATGTGAGGGGTTTTTAGGGAATAGGTGATGAACAGGATGGGGAAGGTGGCGGTGGATGATGAAGATGATGCTAACGTTGAGGAGGCTGACGCTGTAGAAGTGGAGCTTGAGGACGGAGTGGTGATGGTGGTGGTGGCGGAGAAGAAAGAGGGAGGAGAGGATGTTTAGCAATATATTTAATTTCAGTTAGCCACATTCATAAAATGTGGTTAAAACAAACTAAATTTGCAATGCTTACTGCAAGATGAGCATTGACCAAGGACTGTACGGTAGTATTCCCCTAAGAGAAAAACATAAAAAATAACTACCACATGGCCTTGTTAGCTACAATTCAAATTAACACAAGAAAAGATGTGCCGTAGTAGCAGTGGGTGGACCCCATTACAACCAAAGGGAACGAAGAGAAACACTCAAATCTGAATGATGTGATGACTGATGATATACCGGATTACTCATTCAAGTTAACAGCCTACTGGATTACCAATCCAACTCACCGCTCACTCACTCATTGACTTGCTGATTTGATTTTCCATATAATAAAAGGGATATCAGTGGATTCTTAAAACAAACACAAACATAGACCTTGACCTATTAGTCTTGAGTTCTGGGGTTTCAGCATTGTCTCACCCTCCTCGTTTCTGGTCTGTTGTGGTTATAGAAAAAACCCCAAGAACAAAAAAAATGGCATTTTTCAGAGCTTCTTCTAGAGTTTTGGCCATCTATACTGTTGTTGCTGCCATCTTTCAACCTGCTGTTATTGAAGCTCAGTCCCTTTCACCTGCACCTTCTCCTGCTCCCTCCAGCGATGGTACTTCTCCCTTTTATTTTTCTCACATTTGTAGTTTAAGAAAGTGTGAAGCTTCTTATTATTATTGTTTGCATTTTGAATGGCTTAGGACTAGTTGTTACAGAGTTGATCTTTACAGTCAAAGCTCACCTAACGAGCCAAAGCTTAGTTATTGTTGTTTTATTTGCTCTTATTATCCGTTGAGCACCTGACATTGAAAGAACCAAGAATGTAATGTAATAATGTTGCATTCGATTTGGAGAAATTTTTGTTGCTTCTGTAATATATTTAATGGGTGCTCTACAAATATACACAACTACTCACTTTAGATTTTTTGTAAAACTTTTAAACATTACAAGTTAAAATGAGTGATTGTACATGTTTATGGAGCATGCATCAAATGAACTCTCATCAATTTGTCGGTAACAAAGGCAAGTAGGCAGCAAAGAATGACACTTGATTTTGCATGTAGTTTTTTAAGTGCAAGAAGCTGCATGACATGACAGCAACTAAATGTGCCCTTTGTTTCCTAGAAAATGTTCTTAGTATTTGCCGTGGCTGCTCAACAGGTACTTCAATAGACCAAGGAGTTGCGTACTTGCTCATGCTTGTAGCACTGGTGCTCACATATCTCATCCACCCTCTTTCTGCGTCTTCCTAACATTTCTGAATTATCTATCTGGACTGTTTTTTCTACTGAAAGTGAACATAGCTGCAGCTGATTCTGTTTCATGGATAAGGAAGTTGGAATGCATGGTTTTAGTTTCTTATCCTGTATACTTTTGCCTTTTCCATTGTTTATGATTATGCTGGTGGTGGTGACTGCGTTCATTTCGAAGGCAATTCATTATTCTTTTTAGTGGCCTATAATCATTGCTAAAACCCAATTCACTGTTTCCATGTTGATAATATTCAAAATGTCGGTAATCTTTAAAATATATTAAAATCTGTTTCTTAAAATTGTAAAATAATACAAAACAAACGCAAAATTCACACTACAAAAATGACACGAGTGAATCCTACAGATTTCCAATTTCCAGCGGTTCGTCTTTACCCTTTTTTCCTTTAATTTTGAATGTGGGTACTTCCAAGATTGTGTCGCCATTTTTCCGATAACTAGACTATCTTACTGTGAGATAAATCATATGATAATTGTCTTTTTACCCATTTCTCTCTCGATTAATCACAAAACTGGAAGTGCTCATATGTCTCTATTTAGAATGAAGATGTATAAATATTCTTTGGACTTCACAGCAGTTATCACTTTTTATTCAGAACCTTAAATCTTCCACCGTATTCACAAACAGATCATAAAACTTTATGCATGTCAATGAATTGGGCTTGTGATAATTCACAAATTACACATGCTCGTGAAAAAGAATTGTGTGAATTCCTGTCTTTCTACCAAAGGAAAACAGAACAAGCCATTTTCACTGCAAGCTTATCACCTTGCAGTCAGAAGCCGACTCATTGTCTCAAGTTGGGCAATGGCACTTATTAACTTTCCTATTAAAACATTGCAAATGCAATGATGAAAAATGTACACACTACGTATCCAAAAGAAGTCTATGCATAAGGAGGACAATTATTGGATTGTCACTAATTGCTAGTTGCCCACTACCGAGTGTTCTGTCCTGTTGCCTCTTTAGCTCTGACTTCTTGCAATGTCAGAAACATGCTTGGCTATTCTAGGTCTGTGTCTGCTGTCTTTGATGTATTTCAGTATTAAGCTAACTTCGAAAATTGAATTATATTTATAACCCTCCAGCAAAAGCGGGTGAGTGAGGAATGAAAGTATGGTATCTCTTATGATGAAGTTCGATGTCTATGATGTAAAGCATACTTGACAACTTCGTAAAAGGAGACAACAATCCCAACCGATGGACCAGCACGAGCTACACGGGGACCAACACCTGTAAACAGCCCTCTTAATCCTCCATCCCTGTCCCAAGAGAAGTCCTAATGTCAGCCCAAAGCCTATGTCCTAAATGAACCTCTACTTTGACCAGAAAATGAAATGATAGCGGACCAACCATCAGTTTATAAGATGCACATGCACATACCTCCAAATCTCAAGCAATGTCGTTCTTGTTGTCATCCTTAATGCCCTTTCAGGATCCTTCTGTAAAAAAAAAAAAAAAAAAAAAAGTGCAAGAGAGACCATATGTTAGAGAACATGAAGTCATCAAACTGTGCATTTATTATGAAGGCAAATTAATTCAATGCATACAATTCCCCAGTGAAAATTAGAAATGGGAATGGGGGAGAAGGATCACAGCAGAACACTAGGACAGTATTCCTGCAAAGAACAATGTCTACTCATCATGCATTCAAGTTTGAGCTTGCAGGAAGACCGTATCAATGGCCAATTATGCAACTCTGCAACCTAATCTGCAATGACCCAAGCCTACACCA
Source organism: Dalbergia cultrata (assembly GCA_031216105.1). Lineage (NCBI taxonomy): Eukaryota > Viridiplantae > Streptophyta > Magnoliopsida > Fabales > Fabaceae > Dalbergia > Dalbergia cultrata. The sequence continues at coordinate 2,857,551 of CM062353.1, read as the reverse complement.
GTTTAGCAATAGATAAATATTCCAACTGCATCGTACTCACAATTTTTCAATCAATTTAAGTCCAATGTCATATTTATATATTAATGCATAATAATATAAACATGGACATTTGCAAGTTAAAACTCCAAAAACAGCAGCCTCCCCCAAAACAAATATAGGAAGCAGTTTTGCTTGTAAATATGGCACATCTATTGGTGAACAGCTTAGATCACTGGATTTAAGAGGAGAAGCAGCAGAATGATGCTGAAAGTTTGATTTTAGTCAGCTACCTAACTTCTACTACAATGGGTTAATTACTTTACTTGATGATGTCCAATTGCTGGGTTTTATCAGAAAGGGTGGGTTCATTACAGTGCATAGATAGCTATTCAATAAAAGCCTAGTTTTGAGAAACAACCTCTATTTGTCGTCGAGTTTTTGCCACATCTAGTGGACATGTGGCCGCAGCTGCTACGCTTCCTGCAACAAAACCAGCAGAAAAATTTGCCCCAAGGATAATGGCTGCACTTGGATCATCACCCACTAGGCCAAGAATTCTTTTCCTTATCTGTAAAGGAGCTCCATAATCAAATATACTGAACTAAAAAATATATATAAGAAGCAATTCATTTAATTTGTTAGTGATAGAAGAAATCTCACTGGCTCAAGGGTTGACCAGCAAATTGCAGAGTACGGAACATCCCGAGAAAGTTGAGCTCCAAGGCCAGTCCACCACAAACGGTACCTGTTTACTGTTTAAAAAAAATCATCAGAACAATTACTAATGGAGGGGAAAAAATGAAAAATAGACATAATACTGTGCAACAGAAACTGCATACTAAGTCATTTATAGGAGAAAGTGTTGTAAGAAAAACTTACCTACACATGTATTAACTTAAAATCAGAAAGAAAACAGAGAACAATTCCAGGAGTACCGCACTTACAGATTTGAAGAGTGCTTGTGCCCTCGATTGGGTTGATGACCCCAAGCAGTGTCTTGCGAACCCCTGGAGGCTTGCTGCTTTGGGTTACTCTAAATGCCTAAATGAATAATTCGACCCAATAGAAAAAAAAATTCAGGGCACATACATTTCCTTAAAGGGGTTATAAAGAACCTAGGCAATTAGCATACAAAATTCACTACCTGCATGCGTGTCCTTGCAAGTTCTACAGGATAACAAGAAACACAAGCTAATGAACGTGCAACTGATCCTGCAACTAATGGAACATAAGGAGTTAAGTTTGGAGCATTCTGAGCTGTAAACTCCTCCATCAAGTTGCGGAAGATATCATAACATGGCATATAGATTCCAACCTATTTGACAGCCAAAATACAAGACCATTAGTATATAACTGTGTGAGATCTGTATAACATACACTTGCCAAAACACCAAAACGAACAGGATCAGCCTGTAAAGCAAAACATAAAGCACAAAACAGAAAATTCCTAACAGGAAAGAGAGCTTACAGTTGGTATAGCCAATGCTAAACTTGCATTTGTGCCTCTCCACAATCTTGAAAACCCTTCCTGCATAAATCCACTCCCATGAACCCTCTTATAGTAAGTCATTTAAATGACAAAACAAGAAAAAAAAAGACAAATTACTACATAAGAAAGAAGAGATTTAGATCCTCTAAAGTGAGAAAGGTTGTAAAGTGAAAAAATGAGGGGTTAACCACCCTTAGATTATATGATGGAATCCACACACGATGATAGTTATTGATCCAAGAGTAGTTAGCCCCTTTCTCATTTCACAATCATCTTCACTTTGGAGAATCCTAATCCAAAAAGAAGACCTACATAATGAACGCTTGAACAGTTACTTACCATAAGCACACGTTAAACATAACATAAAGCAAAGATACACTACTTTGACATGACTGCGGCAGATTTTGTACGACAGACTGATCAATTTCTAAAGTTATTTTCTTCAACTCAAACACGCTAGAACACAACATAGACAATGCTATTTAACATTCGAAAAAAGATCCAGAAAATTTGAGTTTAGTTTAATCTTTAAGACATTATTTTATAGTAAACAAAGAAAATAAAGCAGGACGAAGCATATTTTTAAAAATTAATTATATACATGTCATGTCCGCGTCATGCAAATTTTAAATTTGGGCATGTCCCATATGAAGAAGGCTGTTCATGTAGCATCTCATGTCCATTTTATTGTCTAGGCATGCTTAACGAATCTGCACCAGTTAACTCTGACTTAGGTACTCAGTTTCCCAACCTGAATAAATAAGGAATGGGCAAAGCTTAAAGCTTCCTAACTAAGTCCCCACATCTTACGCTCTGCATTGAACCTACCACCACCATTAAAGGGTAATCTCATTCAGACACAAGAATAGCCATCTAATGTCAACCCTGAAGCAGGAGCATGTCTTATTTATCAATAGAAGTAACTATCACACTACACTAATGCACAGAGAATATCACATTCTTGTTTCAGTTAATTCACATCCTTCCATATCCTTTTATCTTTAGTGCAGCAGAGCTATTGTAAAGAGAGAAAAGAAAAAGAAGGAATTATAATGCTAAGTCCACTATGAATATAATGCTAGTTAAGACCACCTATAAAACATTTCTCCATTAGTCTCACAGTGGAATTATCATCGTAAGAGAAAACAATACAGATATTTCTAGATGGAACAATTCATTTTCCGAACCCATCATCGTCTCCGCAGCACTAGAGACAAAGTTAATTAAGGCTAATTTAAACTTCAAAAATTGGGTGCAATAACCTGACGTATAACTTTGTAGAAGACATCTAATGTACCCTTGTAGCGGTTACACCCGGAAGGACATGCTGCCTCAGAGCTAGAAACAGATTGCATAGCAGCACATTTAATATCGTTCGGAATCTGAAAATTAAGTACATCCAGCAACCAGCAGAGTAGAAATTTAAACAGAACAGAACAAGAAGTAGTCAATCATGGGTAGTTGTATAAACTAGGCAGAGCAAGAGCAAGACAAGAGTAATATGAAGTACGGTGTTTGTTTGAAGAGATGCCACCCGACAAAAGCCATGGTAGGGAACCCCAGCAGCCTGTGCTTGCAGTCTTGTCTGTAAATTAAATGTAATGTTTTAGGACAGACAGACAATTATTAATAATAACAAAACAAAACATCCAATAACCATAATTCAATTAACACCAACAGAAAACAAGAGGCAGATAAAACACATATAGTATTCAGAATTAAATTAAATAATGAAAAAATAAAGGAAATGTTGAAATAGAGAAAACCTTGGCAACATCGAGGGGATTAACGATGATGGCGGAGATGAAAGCGGCACCGGCAGCGGAGAAAGCCCTCTCTCCAATACTCAATTCCGCATCCGAATGAGAAGAAGAATGGGTATTATTGTCATTATCGTTTTTGTTATTGTTGTTATTAGGAGAGGAGGTGGCGTGTGAATTTGACATTGGAGAAACGTTTCCATCAAAATCAACATTGGTTACAGCAGCGGCTGCAGCCATCCTGCTACTTGAAGCCAAACTCGCCTTCGAACCCACCATTCCTATTTTATAGGAATTAGGGTCTGAATGATGCTATTGCTATTTAGTATTTATGAATGAATATATATCATATGATTATTTTTGATAGAATGATATTATGATTATGATTATGATATAATTAAGGGTCTGGTCTGCAGCTCCCGGTGAAATGAGAGAATAGAAGGAAACTGAGAGAGCGGAGATTCGTGGCGTGAGATTGAGGGCGCCAAACAATTGGTATGCATGCACATTCGCACCTATTGAGAATATCCTAGAACAAACAGCTTCACATTTTTCAAAAACCCTAGACCTTATTCGGCAGCAAGCCTCACAACTTAATATTGTAGTTTATGGAAGGTTTAATAAAAGGAAATAATTTCGGAAGTTATTTAAGATTGATAATTGAATTGAATTGAATTAGAAAACAATTTTTCTGCTTAAAATTTAATATAGATATAAGGGATTTGATTCTCTTTTACTGGGTGTTTGAAAATATTTAACTTGATAGAATTAAATTGAATTCTATTAAGAATTAAATTTTATTAAGAATTGAATTCAATTCTTATATTTGGAATAAGTTAATAAATTAAGGAATTGAATTGAATTCCTTGATTTAGAATATATCTAAAAATAAATTAATTAATTTATTTTTATTATTTTGTCCTTAGCTAATAAAACCCCCCAGAACTGCACATTGGCAACGGAGGGATGCTAAGGGGCAGCAAACCCTGCTTCGGGAATGACTTAATGCTCTCGCAGCCACTGCCACCAATGGTAAGATGCCATATTGCTCAATAGTTGTTTCCCACATTTTCTGACCCAGAGTGACTTCAACTTGCTACAATTAACCACCTCAAAAGCGGTCATGTTGGGCTCAACCCCAATTCTTCTTTGGGGAACGACATGAAATTGGGGCAGTCATTGATGTTGAGACCGTGAAGAGCAGCGTGCTGTGACTCTAACACTGTGACTCCATCCCTCCGCCAGCATGCCTCTGGCCACCATCCGGAAAATAGGAATAAAATCTTCTTCTTCTTCTTCTATGAATTGTTCACGGTTATTTTGGGTAGAACAAGTTACAACTTCAATTTCATTAGCAGACCCCATTTAGTCTGATTTAGTTTTGTGTCTTTTGAAGAAATTGAATTCTCTTTAAATTTCAATCCTATATCAATAATTAGTTCCAAATCAAAGAATTGAATTCCAATTCTTGAATGAATTCAATTTCATAACTTTTCAAACACCAAATATACTATACAATAGTTTACCAAAAAAAAAAAAGACGATGCAATGTTCTCCCAAAAAAATAAAAGAATATTCAATGTTGAATCAATTTCTATAAACTTTACCATGTTTGTTGGCATTTGTAATATTGATATAGGAATTTTATAAAATTTATAAAATTAAATTATTCTTAAATATTAAAATATAAGATTTGATTCCCTACCATAAAAAATTTATTTGTAAGTTAAGTCATTTGTTATTATTACCTCCGTGATTGAATAATTTTCCAAATTTAAATGCTCACTAGAATTAAGGAAATAATGGTAAAAATATTAATGTTGGAAAAATTTATTTCATTTGTTATTATTGAACCATTCCAAATACATTCTGGATCAATTTGATACCCCTTTTAAATGAGAGATGATAAAGTTATTTTATATAGAAAATTAAAAGGGCAACCGGTAAACCGATTACTGTGCAATCCAGCTGCTGTTGAAATTTTGGGCCTGTGTTGATTGGGTCTATCTCCTGTTATACAGACAAAATAGGCCACACCATCAATGGGCTATATTTTCATGTCATGTCTTCTTGCCTATAACTCGTTTTTATGGTGGGAGCCCAGTAGTAAAGAACCCATTCTTCAGTTATGAGTCGGAGTTGAGTTCCCTTTTTATCTTTCGTTTTCATTATTTCAAGAAAAATAACAGTTTACTTTTAAAAAATTATTTTTAAAAAAGTTTATTGCGAGAGGAAATTGGACTAATCGTTGTCTTAATGATTTAGGTATGAATCATGTGTGAAATGGAATAAAATCGCCCGAAAATGGGATACAATAAATAGCTTCTCCTTGTAAGAAAATGATTAAAATGATAACATGTATATTTTGTAACAAAGGAACAGAGAAATAACGTAGACCCAAACGTGATCAATTGCAATAAAAATCTTCCATAATCCATGATACCAAATTATAAACTCATTATTTTAAAAAGAAGTTACCTATCTACCATACCTAACCATATTTTTTTGGTACATATCCACCATACCTAATTTTTTTTAACACACGTATCATACATTCATACCTGATACAAAATCACGCCGACGATTAGTAGAAACAAAATAAGAGGAGTGTTTTGAGCATGTTGACAACACAGTAAGGGTTGACTCAGAGTAACTAACCCTGTGGTGGAGTGTTGCTGCCTTGTTGGTCATTATTACATTGGCAATGGCGGTGCCACGATGAGAAGCAGAGTTTGGAATTGTATGGCTCAAATCAAATATCCCTTGGGAAGTGGAACCCATGCTGCAACACTCATTTTTTAAACCATCTTGGGGATTATACTTCTTTGATTATCAATGTTTGTTATGGGGACATCTAACATTAAAACATAAGAATATCATATAATTTATTAAGAATTCAACTTTTGGATCATCATATACTGTATGAATTCTACTGTTTTAGTAATTATTCCAACAACAAAAAAAACGTAAGTTTTCTTGCAACGAAGTAGCAAATCACACACTCTAAAGACGTGTTTTTTTTTGTAGTGGTGAAAAATAGAGAAAAAAGAAAAGAAAAATTATCTCATATGTAGCATCCCAGAGGCGTCTGTCAAAAGTAAGAGCTTCATGCCATTCGGCGGCCTATCCCAACGATGAGTCTCAAGAGGAGAAAAGGCACCTTGCTTAGCAAGAAAATTCGCAACTTGGTTACCTTCTCTATAAACATGGGAGATTGAACAAGTCCAATCCCGCTCTATGAGTTTGATGATATCATGCAACACAGAAGCATAAACATGAAAGGTAGAAGGGGAAGCCAGCAAATGCAAAATCTCCAAACAATCCACCTCACATACAACATAGCGATATCCAAGCTCCCAGACAAGAGCCAGGCCATAACGTAACCCAAGGAGCTCAGCACAAAGGTTGTCCGCTCTAGGAATATGGACAGCATAGCCAATAATCCAAGTACCATTGGTATCACGAATGACCCCACCAAACCCTGCAGGACCAGGATTACCGAGAGAACTACCGTCCGAATTTAATTTCACAAAGTTGACAGGAGGAGGGACCCATGCAATCCACTTGACACTAGAATGTTGCAATCTATGCAGATCAAAAACAGAAATACATGTGTGCACGAGTTGCCAAAAACAATGCAAAACCTGGGTTAAAGCAATTTTCTCCCTGTTGAATACCCACATATTTCGACGCCGCCAAACGGCCCAGATGGACGAAAGAAAAAGAATACCATTAGGCCCCAGTGCATTGGTCTGCAACCAAAAGTGGAGGTCTTGGGGGAAAAACTAAGGCCAGCTATCACATCCTACACGCTCCCACACTTCCCTAGCTAAAGGACAATCACGAAAGCAATGCAAAATGGATTCCACCGTATTCAAACACCAATTACAGAGGGAGGAATTAGAGAGACCTCTATGATGCCGTAATTCATTGGTAGGAATGCTATTTTGCATGGCTAGCCAAATCAAAAAACACACTTTAAAGGGAACTTTCAACTTCCAAATCCAATTCCAAGAGTGGACAATATTATCATCTTGGTGAGAAGAAGTTAGCCAATTGTATCCAGAAGAGACCGTATAGCAACCAGAGAGAGAACCCTGCCAAATTAAACAATCCTCAAAATCATCATTCCAAGGAATGGGAGTCTCCTGAATAAATTGATGAACTTGAGGAGGCAGAATTGTCCATAAGTCATCCAAATGCCAATTGCCATTAACCCAGCAATCTCGAATCTTCATATGAGAATCTGAGATATGAACAAAATCAACAAGATTAGAAAGGGGGCCTAACCGGGTCCAACTACTGTACCAAAGAGAGGAAGCACCATCGCCTAATCTCAAACCAAACCCATCCTTGAAAACTTGAGCTGTTTGCCACACCACGCCAAATAGGAGAAGAGGTATTAGAACAACTCACGTCAAAGACTGAGCGGTGGTCCAAATATTTTGAAGAGAGCAGCTTGACCCAAAGCTTATCACCATCATGAACTAAAGTCCAAACTAGTTTACCCAAGAGGGCTGTGTTAGAATCTCTAGCACATCGAAGTCCAAGCCCACCTTTGCTAGTAGGCTTAGCAATAGTATGCCAATTAACAAGATGGAGACCCTTCGCCATATTTTCTCTACTCCAAAGGAAGTCCCGAGTAGTTCTGTCAATAACACCACAAATAGAAGAAGGAAGCCAGAAAGATTGCATTGTATATATAGGAGTAGCAGGCAAAACTGAGCGGGCCAAGGTCAATTTACCTGCCTTATTGAGCAGCTTACCTTTCCAGCTAGCTAAACTTTAAAGACGTGTTTGGTTACACATGAACTTATCCATCCAATTTTTCCCTAAATTTTCAAGTAAATGATATTTTAACACCTAAAAATAAATAAAAATAAGTGTCTAATTAGAACACTCACTTTATTATAATTGAATATGATAATTGTCTCAACTTTTTCCATTAATTAATTATATTCAATGATAATAAAGTAAATATCTTAATTAAATATTTATTTTTAGGTATTAAAATAACAATATTTTACTTTTTACCCTCAGTCCAAAAATATCCTTTAGCCAACTTCACCTCTATACCTTCATAGCTAGTTACCTGTGTCAATTAGAGGACATGAGATATTTTGTTCTCAAAATACTTAAGAATCTCTCTCTCTCTCTCTCTCTCTCTCTCGCTCGGGGTCATAGTTGTTTTTTTTTTTCTTATTTATTTATTTATTTCTTTAGTTCGTCGGTGATAATTTTGTTGTAACGAACTTCTATATGTGACTACCATGGTAGGTGAACTGGTCTTTGGTAGACCCACTTGTTTGGGGTCACGCTAATCAATCCCATTTGATTGATAGGTAATACTGTATGCTATACGCAGAACACAATCTACTGAAAATGATGGAATTCCTTAGGTTTAATCCCTGGATGGCGATATGAGATCTTGCTGGTCCAGTTGGGGCCATAAAAATGCTCTCGAGGTATGGCTAAATGGGATACAACCCATCTGCATTATACTTGATGAGGAACACACATAGCTCTCATAAGATCCTTTAGGCCAAAATGCAAAATGAGTAGACTATTTTTTGTCTCTTTATTTCTTCTTTAAAGAAGGATAAAGCAAACTGAGGGTTCATGCCATAATTAATGACCACCTCTCACCCTTTTGTTATCTCCACTTTTAAATTAATGCATTTTTATTTAATTATTCTTAATTATCATTCTCTTTTTTATGTAATTAAATTAATAATTATTATGTTAACTCATTTTTAATAATATTAATATTTTTCTTCAATTTATTATGTTTAGATAATCTTTTATTTATGAGAATTTCCCTTTTTTTAACTCATTTTTTGCATGAAATTTATTAAATTTATATTTTTGCATAAAGACCCCAAATTGAATCTATTAATTTAAAATAGTGTCAGCGTGGATGAAAATATAAAAGGCAAAGGGCAGTATATAAATCATAAATTGTATCTATAAAGGCCATACCATTTATTTGTCCACTTTTTTTAAAATTATTTTTTTTCATCTAACATGCGTACCACTATGTACTGTAAATAATTATTGTATTATAAATTTTAAAAGTAGTTTAATATTTATATATCAACAGTTAATTAAATTAATTAATTAAAAAGACTTATAATATTTAGTGTTCCTCACGAATAAAAATTATGATCAGTATTAAACATTTTGAAACAAAATTAATAATCATTTAATAAAATTCATATAAAATTATTCGGATCACATTTTTGCAAAATAAAAGATTCAAAAACACAAACAATGATTTATTAACATAAGATTTATTTAACAATGTCAATAATAATGACTTGAATTGGTATAAAATGAGTTTGAATAATACAAAGTAATAACAGATTATTAGTCTAACTCTGAAAGATAATTATGAAAGAAAGAGAAGGGTAATTAAGGACAACCAAATAAAAGTGCCTTAATTTAAGAGTAGAAATAGATAAAAGAGATTGATAATAACTGCTCCCCACCCATTGTATAATGGCAACACTTTTGCAAAAATATCGCCCAGCTTACTATATGTTTTTATCATTCTTTATTTTTTATTTTAAACTAAACTACAATTTGGTCTCTCAAAACACACGATAAAACCGTCTAGTCACTAAAAGATTTTTGAAATCAAATTTGAGAATTTAGCCCCCATTTTCTTAGCTTCCAATCCAACTCTTTATTTCATTACCTTGGCGCAGTCACTGGAGATATGATAGTGTTCATCCATTCCGTTTCATTATTCATGATCCCTCGTTTACTATGAGAGTCTAATAAGTAAATTCGAGTTGCATAATCATATATGGAAGATAAAATTTAAGATATGTTTGGTTGAGGGGTAAAAATAAAGGTAAAAATTATATAAATTAATTTTATATATAAAATAACATATAAAACTCATTCATATAATTTTTACCCTTAATTTTATTATCTAACCGAACATACTCTTAAAGTTAAATAATTATGCTTATCATTTAAAATTAAAAGGTCACATGAAAAATGAGGGATATATCAAGAAAAAGCTTTTAAATTTTGAGAGATTAGTTTGCTACCGAAAGTATTTGTCAAGGGATAAATTTTGGGTTTTAGACTATATTTGGTTGGAGGGTGAAAATGATAATAAATATTTCATAATTAACTTTCATATATAAAATTATACATAAAATTTAATCTTAAAAATTTTATTTTTATTTTTATCCTGCAACTAAACATCCACTCGATCTTAAGACAATATATAGCAAATAAGAAATTGTGCGCTTAAAAACATTTGTTATTGGCAGTGTCCCTCGTGCTTCTCATTGTCGTTTACGTCTGAATTTAGCGTTTCGTGGCTCAGATGACGAGTTGGATCCCCTGTGGATTGAGCAGTGAACCAACGTATCCATAGGCCTAACAAAATACTAGTAGTAATACATACTGTTTTTTTCTTTATCATATTTTCAGAAAAATTATACCTATTTTTCATCTGTATGTATGTTTAAGAAAAACTAAACAGTATGCCAAAAACTTAATTTTTCATTTTATCACTTAAAAATAATGTTAAGAATAATAGGGAATAAGTAATATACTAGACGTGTAAAGTATCTTACACATACAATTAATAATATCACATAAAATATGTGACTTTTAAAATAATTACCATAAAATATATTTTTTTAATTTAGTTTAATTTGATGTATTGATATTGTAAAAAACTTACATTATTAACCAATCAAAATTTTTTATTTACTTGACTTTTAAAGTGGTGAGTGAAAGGGTCAACTATTATAATTGATGTGATAATATAAATAATAAATATATGATTAATAAATGACTATGTAAAAAAATATTTTCACCTTTACTATATAAAAATTGAATCTTTTTAGTAACTATAGTAACAAATGATTGAATTACATTATAAAAATCAAGGGAGTACAAAAGACTAGTTATGTTGAGTTGGATCAAGCCTGGAAACCAATACAGTTTTCATGACTGGGTTATTTCTAAGTACAAATTAAACCCAATAATGATATGACTAATGATTGGGGAAAATTTGATCAATTCGATTTTTAAATAATATATAAAAATTTGAGCATTATACATAGTAAAACAAACCATATTAATACAAAAACATTATCAATACATCAATTAAAGTATAAAATCCTTTATTCATTATCATAAACTATAAGAGTACATTTGTTTCAAGGTTTACTAATTTATTCCCATAAATAATTGCTTGTAAATTTTTAGAAATGAGATTCGTGGAACTTAATCTCAAATTATGAGGCAAACACTTTCAAAGTAAATTTATTCTTAGATAAGATCCACTTGTAATTTTATTGGTCATCTATAAAAATGTACACATCATTCTTATCTCTAACACTGTTATCAAACACAATAAAAAAAAAATTAACTCACTTCGGACCGGTTTCGATGAACTTGAACTCAATATGAGTAGGGTGTAAGGATGTAAGTGAACACAGCTGATTAAAACTTTAATTTTGTACCAATAATATAGTAAAATAAATCTTAAAGGTTGAGTTATTCTATAGATCTATATATTTTTATTCAATTTATAATTAGGTCTCTATAATTTAAAATTTTTTAGCCAACTCCTATAGTAAATAAGATTTTTCAAACAAGTCCTGTCATTATAAAAAAAGAAATATATAATGGGGTGAAAAGGGAGATAGAGTATTTATAAAATATTCTATTTTTATAATGATAGAAACTTAATTAAAAAAATATCATATACTATACGAACTTTTATAAAAAAAATTTTAAATTATAAGATTTTAATTAAAATCTAAATAAAATTATAGAGACTTATAAAATAATTAAATCTAAAATTAAAAATAGTTCATAGATATTGATATTTAGAAAAGAGAGGAGGGGGGGGACCAAAACTAAAGCTTGCGTTGCAGAGAAAACGCGGCGTCGAACACAGACCCCCCGCAAATTGTCGTACACAAGTTGACGGCATCCCCATAACCATTCATTCATTGTAGTGTTATTGGAAACAGTCATGCTATTTATTCGCCGTAATATATTATGTCGATTCACGCCTTGTTTGTTATCTTATGATAGGTGAGATATGAATCAACACTTCATCCATCATCCCATGATATATTAAGTATGAGTCGATACAGTGGTCTATATTTCAATAAAAATCTTCTTCGTTGAACAGTTGTCGTTTACATGCAGTGGTTACACGACACTGAAATCAGGCTCGTTTGCCTCATTGCTGTGTTTTTCACCTAGCTGTTAATGAGAGAAAATTGAAAAAAAGAGAAAGAACGATGTCAGGCGCATTTCTGGTCGCCACAAAGATCAACCACTTGTAGGTTACTTGTTTGACTTTACGGGCCATGTCTCAGTGTCTGTCTTTGCTTTCATTTTTTGCAGCCTCTCTCTCTCTCTCTCTCTCTCTCGCGTGTCAGTTTGTCTTGTCTAGGAGCGTATTTACGTTATGATAAGAGAAGCAGAGAAATCTTCGTCCTTAAACCTAGGTAATTTGATATAGAACTCAGTTTAACTTACTCTTCAGAAAAGTTTTTTAAAATAAAAATTGATTTTTTTAATTAAAATCTTTGAAAAAAATTAATTTATATTTGAATGTAATATTAAAAGATATTTATTTATTATCAAACATCTTTTTATGTTATAAAAAAATTTAAAAAAATGAAAAATTCTAGTTTTCCAAAAAATTTTATTTTTTTATTTTTTTAGTGGTTCTACTTTTAATTAAAAGAATTATCCAAATATATCAAAAAAATACAAAAAGATCTTTTTTATTAAAAAAAACCACATCCAAATGAGCTATCATCTCACACATAGACCTACTGAAATAACTTAATACTATCAAAAGTTAATTTTATAGATTTCTATTACACATGTAAAAAAAAAGAAGTAATATTATCTATATATCAAAATTGAATATATTTGATGGAGATTGATTTTGATGATAATAGAGAAAACTAAGATTTTTCTCTTTTTGTGTTGTTTATTGATAAAGATATCAAATTTTGACATATGAACAACATTATTATACAAGAAATAATTTTTAAGTATTAGGGTAAATTCTCATATATTTTCAGTATGTTAACGGTTTAAGCCATGAATTGTTAAGTTAAAATGATTCGCTTGAGTCACAGGCCTGAACTCAATTGATAAGGACCCTCGTCTTCTTTAATCAATATGTCAAGGTTGAGAATTTAATCATTCTATCAACAATAAAGTGATTTTAAAATCTGCGGTCAGTCTCGGTCCACTTCAATGAGCCTATAATAGTATAGTATAGAAGGGGATTAATCATTGTATTTGGCAATGGATAACTGGGGAGGCAAGACAAAAAATGTTTTACTTCATGGTTAAAATGTGATTGACACCTTTTCTTTTTAATTTATGAGTTTGTTGATACGCATGAGTCCAAGCCATTCTAATACGCTCATGTAATGTTAAGATTTTAGTTGTGTATGCCTTGCAATTTACATTGTGCTCTCTTTAATTTTAATCATTCAAGTCATGAAGGTTAAAGATAATCAGATTCTCATCAAAGTGGTCATGTTAACATAGTCCACACCATGTTCTGAACCATGAAATGGTCCACTTATTTTTACCGTTAGATCATATTTAAACGGTTCGGATTTAAAGATAAAATTACTATATAAATACATAAAGAAATAAATTTTAAAATTAAATATAATAACTTTTAAATTACCAAAATGTTCATCTAACTTTATTTTTTCTTCCTCTTTTTTGGCTTTTACCACCACCACCTTCTAACATCACCATTCTAAAACTTTGGAAGCATTGCTCTAATATCATATCCTAGCATCACTCATCTAAAACTTTGGAAGGCTAGTCTAACATCAGAAACACATAATCTAGAAAAGAAAAACAAATTTCTCGTTAAAATACATTTCATTTTGATGTGTTATATAAATTGTGAAATCACATCATAAAGGTCATTGCAATAGATCAAAATATTACACGAAGTATATATAGCAAAATACCAATTGAATGCAAATATCATATATATATATGTATTAATCAGCCTCCGTAGCTTGATGGAGTCGCAAAATGTGTTTGATGGTTTGTGTTAAAAAACTGAATAAAAGGAGATGCTTCATTTGCTTTTAGACCTTTTTTTCCTATCAGAACTTGAAGATAGATTTTGTTAACAAAAACTAAAATTGATGTCCCTCTTTTTAGATGTAGACTGAGTTGTTGTGTTTGTCCTGGTTCCCTCCCCCGTTCAGCAACGGTGCAGTGATTGCAACTCCAAGTGGCTACGACACTTTATGCCGATGGCAAATGTAAGTGGCGGTGGTGTTGTATCTCTCTTTTGGTTGCGTGTGAGGGAGAGAGAGAGACAAACAATGATGGATTCAAAAAATTTTGATGATGGGGTAAAGATAATTCAAATTGTCTTTTTTTTTTTTTTTATCAATGTGCGGGTCAAATTTATATCATAATGTGGGCAATATATATATATAAATTTTAAAAGAATTTCAAATTGTTGTGGATGGCATGAGCCCCCACCTTTTATAACCTAAAAGAGTATTTGGGTTTAGGGTTCATATAAAGAAAGAGTAGCTAAAAGATTATAATGGAAAACCAGAAAAATAGGAATTGCAAAGATAGGTGAAACAGTAGGCTAACAAATGTTTAAAAAAATCAAATGAGCTATCCTAAAAGCATGGGATTGCTACTGCAACCTTTATCAGCCCCCCTTCAAACATGGCCTGGGTTGATTAATGCTAAGTTTGGACTTGAGATTGAAGAAAACTTGATTGGATAAAGGCTTGGTGAAAATATCAGTAAGTTGTGCAAGAGATGGAACATAACACATGACAAGGGTTCCTTGAACAACCTTTTACCTGACAAACTGATTGTCTATTTGAGTATGCTTGGTTCTAAAATGGAAGACAGGATTTATAGATAAATGTAATGCATTGAGATTGTCACAAAATAACTTTGAAGGATTCTTCAAACGAATCGCGATCTCCCAGTAGAGAAAACTAAGCCAAGTTAGTTCTGTAGTTGCTGAAGCCATGCACAATACTCAGCTTCGATGGTGGAATGAGCAATCGTGGATTGTTTCTTAGCACACCAACAGATACAGTTGCTACCAAGGAAGGTGCGGTAATCTGTGGTTGAGCGCCTTGTTTGCGGACAACGAGCCCAATCCACATCAGCAAAAGCATATGAGTTGGAGTCTAAGACAGAAGTGATGCGCATGCCAAGGGCAGTCGTGCCTTTGACATAATGAAGAA
The DNA here is from genome assembly GCA_031216105.1 of Dalbergia cultrata. Lineage (NCBI taxonomy): Eukaryota > Viridiplantae > Streptophyta > Magnoliopsida > Fabales > Fabaceae > Dalbergia > Dalbergia cultrata. Next base: position 2,842,060 of record CM062353.1, on the reverse strand, counting down.
CTCTTTTCATTTCCTCGTAATTTGAATTAGTAGGAGCTGCATAAATTGGCACAAGTGGTTGATCGCAAGTAAGATCAGGCCTAGCAAATGTAAGGTATTGCAAAGCTCCTGAAAGGCTATGATACAAACTAGGATTCGAGAAGAGAGTGTCATTAGACTAATCATGCTGAAAGGGCAATAAGGTAGTAATACAATTGCACTCATGCATGTTGGCATGTTCAAGGATGTCCTACGCATATTTGGCTTGACTGAGAAAGAGACTGTAATTGATGTGTTGGACTTCAATGCCAAGAAAAAAATGGAGTTTACGTATATCTTTGATGTTGAAAGCACGACTTATAAAGGCAGTAAAGCTAGCTAGAATATAGTCCTTGTTACTTGTCAGGATTATATCATCCACATATAACAATAAAATCATGACAAAATCATGTTGTTTAAACTCAAACATGGATGAGTCAGTAATGCTGCAAACAAAACCACAGTCAACTAAGAAAGAACTGAATCGATTAAACCAAGTCCGGGGAGCTTACTTAAGCCCATATAAGGCTTTATTCAATTTCCAAACATGATCATGAAATAGTGGATTGACAAAACCTACAAGTTGAAAGACATAGATTGGATTATCCAAAGAGCCATGTAGGAATGCATTTTTGACATCCAATTGATGGAGTCGCCAACCATTCATATAGGCAATAAAAAGCACCAGATGCACCGTAGCATGCTTAATAACCGAAGAGAATGTTTCTACAAAGTCTACTCCAGCAATTTGATTAGAGTGCAGTTTTAATCGCTTTCGGTTCTTTTGGGATGACTTCACAATGAAGAAGATACTTGGGGTAGCGGCAATGATGCTAGACTTTAGGCATATGATCATAGCATATGTGTTTAAGGAGGAGGAAGTTGGCTAGCAAAAGGGAAGTACTTGAGAAGGGTTTTGTAAGATTGTGGATGCTAAGAGATTAGAGGGGTAGGTTGGGTTTGGTGTGATTGGAATAGAAGTAGAAGGTTAGGAAAATGGTATATGTGAGAGGACAGTATAATATCGCGAGTATACATGACCTTAGACAGGTTTGGTATGGCCTTAGAGTTTCTCGGGACCTACCCATGTAGTCTGGAAGGCCCCAGGTAGTAACATAACCCAAATGTGCACAACACTAGACTTTACTAACACCGCTATAGCAGTTTGGAGCCGCTATAGCAGTCACAGAAGGGAATTTTGGCACTCTGTCAACCACTATAGTGGTCGTGTATTAGTTAGATAGGGGAACTCGAAGTGGCCTGACCACTATAGCGGTGCCCCTATTCCAGAAACAATGCAAAACAACATGGTTTTGGAAAAGAGGGTGCTCCACTCTTTAAAAATCTTCAAAAACTGAGCTTTCACTTCCCAAACCCTATTTCTCTCCTATTTTCTCAATTTAACTCCAAATTTTCACTTCCCAGGCTTAAAGGTAAGAGATTTTGCTTTTTTTACTTCCTTTTCCCTCCAATCTTCGATTGTTCTTAGGGTTGGTATTGATATTCTTTCATATTATTCAAGAAATGGTGCCCCATTGTATTAGAGTTAAACCTGAGCTATTTAGAGATTACTAGAGGTTAATCTAGAATATTGTGGTTATTATGGCAGATATTGGTGACGTTCCTGCTTTCCAGAGTCCTGTTGGTGTTGATCCTGCATTTTCCACTCCTCCAAGTGAGTGGATTCAAACATGTGATCTCTACATTGGTCATTAGTGTTATTTTTATCAAAATGTGGCATAATGTATGATTTTAGAGATTATTTCAAAGAGATTAGAGATTATTGATTGTTTATAAAGTTATGAATTTATGGTTTTCAAGAGCATGAAACACATTTTTAAGAAAACTCATGAGACCATTATTGTTAAAATGATTTTTGTGCAAAGGTGATTATAAATGTAATTGTTTAGAGATGTTATAATTGTCAAATGGTTTCCGGAGTAGTATGTTTTTATTTGATAGCGCTTTTAAATCCAAAGTAGAACCCAGATACAATCTCTAAAGAAAAGAATTAGTTTTATGGTTTTAGACTTGATAGTAGCTGTAGAAAAATAGATAGTGAGTTAACGGTTGGAAAGCGATCTTTAGCTTTGGTAAATAGTGGACAATCTCACAGAGCAGAGATGGAATTTAGTTAGGTGTTCAATACGAATCCTTCAAGAATCACAGAGATTAGAGAATATGGTATGTCATGATTAGCATGCATAACTAGAGATTTTGTTATGTCACAAAATTTGTGCATAACCAGAGATCCATGTTTCTTTATTAGGGGTATTGTTGTTTATTTTATGGAAAACAATGATTTGATCATATATATATATATGAAATGTGTTAGAGTTTTGTTATTATCATTATTATGATTTTATACATCTTTCCTTGGTGTCCCATATGAAGGGGGTTACAGGTGAGAATTCACTCATTGAGTTTTTAAATCAAACTCACATATCTCCCTTTTCCCATTACAAATTAGTAGCTGTCGCAGGTTCTTCTCAACTGCCTTCTTCCTAGCAGCATTAAAGTTCCAGCTAATGAACTTCACTCGAGTGAAGCATCCTTGTTATAGATTAGAGTGCTCCAATTTTATTGCAGGTAGGAGTCCCGAACCATAGAGCGTATTTTGTATTTTGCATACCATGATATTATATTCTTGATTTGTATTCAATGATTTAACATTCATGTTTTAGTTTGTATAAGAGTAACTTAATATATATGTTTTTTTATTATGATTACAGGCTTCAGAGTTTGATTATGAAATTTCAACTATGATTATATTAACTTTAAAAAATAGGTGATTTATATGTAAAAAATGAATTTATATATGTGAATGGACTTTATGTTTAAAATGTTCATATAGAGAAACTTAGTGATTATGAGGTTTACGTGGGGATGAGATTTCTCACGTGCCAGTCATGCACTCGAATCGGGTCGTGACAGACAGGTGCAGGGTCCTGTGCTTGGCGTGGAGGGTGACATAGAGGTGAGTTTGAGAGTAGTACATAATGGGTATAATGGGTTATAGTGTTTGAGTTAGGAGGACGGTTAATGAAGGGTAGATAGGTCATGAAATAGGAATGTAACTTCATCAAAAACTACACTTCAAGAGATGTAAACACATACAATGGAAAGGTAGAGGCATTTGTAACCCTTGTGCCTATCCGAATATCCAATAAATACATATGGAAGGGATTTGGTAGCAAGTTTGTGTAAGAAAAGATCCTTTAAAAGAGGAAAACATTTGGTTCCAAACACCTTGAGGCAGGAATAATCTGGTTCAGCCTGCTGTAGCATTGAGAATGGCATAAGCTATGGAGTAAAGATGGTAATCAGTTGATTAAAAAACAAGCAGTCTAAAAGGCATCAGTCCAGTAAGGTAACAGCACCTTACTGTGAAACAAAAAAAATGAGCCAAGTTCTTTGATATGACAATGTTTCCTATGTGCCACACCATTTTGTTGTGGTATACCTGGACAAGAAACTTGTTATTTGATTCCTTCATAAATAAGATGAGATAGAAAAGCTTGACTTATAAATTCACCACCACCTTCACATTGAACATTCTTGATAGTACTATTGAATTGCCTAGTCACAAACTTTTTAAATAAGAGATAATGGCAAAAAAAATTCAAACTTCACTTTTAACTGGGATAGCTAGGTAAATCGAGTAAAATCACCAACTACACAAGTATAGAAACAATAACCAAAAGTATAATAAAGATAGAGTATTCCTGAAAGATAATTTGATACCATAAAAGAGTATTTGGGTTAAAGGCTACACCGTAGATATAGTAGCAGTGAGTTTTATTATTTATATAAAGATTGTGTAGCTACAAGATCATAATGGAAAGCCAGAAAAATAGGAATTGCAAAGATAAGTGAAACAGAAGGCTAACAAATGTTTGAAAAATCAAATGAGCTATCCTAAAAGCATGGCAATGCTACTGTATTCGTTATGATAACCTAGATCTGCCCCTAGAGACAAAATATTGTAAGCACAAAGAGAGGTGTTAGTGGGTTGAAGAGAGAATTGGAAGATAAAATAGGGTCAACTTAGTAATTTAGAAGTTAGATAATATAATTTTCATTTGCATGCATTTTGAAAATATTTATTACGTTAAATTATATGTATAAAAAAAAATATTGAACAATTTTGAATTAATGTAAAATTTTTAAAAACTCATCTATAATCTATAACATATAAACTTTCAATTTAACAATGGATTATGTAAAAATATTTCTTCAATAAGAAGTTATTGAAGATGTAATGTATGTACCAAGTGATGTAATATATGTACCAAGTCTTATGCCAGTATAAACAGATCATTTCTATATATATATTGGTTGCTACTATTTTCATATTTGTACCACGCCTAGCACTAAAACGCTATTCTTTGCACTGGACTACTGAAAGTTCATTATCGGCTGCAATTTTGTTCAAGAAAAATACCTTTTCACTTTTATGTAAGCAAAAGGTACAAAAGCTACTCTCACTGGTATCATGAGGGTCATCCTTATTTACGCTAACCATGGTGGATTCAAAACGTTTTTTTTTTTTTACGAAGATAAAGTAATCATAATAACCAGTAATGATTATTCATGCTCATTATTAACCAATATTTATTGTTGTATACAGGTTTGGCACCTGAAAATTTTTAACGGTTTTAGAAGATAAATCACTTGTTATCCTTGCTTTAAGTACTTGAAACGAATCCATCATCACTCATTGCAATATAGCAAGCCTGCAATTAATTATTCAATTGTCATTTCTATCCGAAAAATTTTAGCCGTGCATTTTTTGAAAATCCAATTATTACGGACCATGAAATCAAGATCAAGTGCTTATGATAATTTGTTTTCCACCCCGGAAAAATAAATTGACTAGAGAAGGTGGTGGAACCTCACCCCAATGGAAAGGTAAGTGGAACAATACTATCTGTGACCGCAGTAAAAGGTGTTAAGAAAGGGACCAGTGACAGGCTTGCATTGCATAGCATGAGTATCAATTTTGGTTTTGAACACCTTACAGGACAGTAGCATGCAAGTTGCTCTGAATCTCATTCCCTTACATATATACACACGCATCAGACAATGCAAAAAGTCTGCAACACCCGCATCCCATTTGCTTGCGAAATGTTGACCAAACATAGAAAAGCCAATCTCTTTATGGCCAGAGGGAGAGATCTTTAAGAAGCACGTGGAAGCCTACTTACACTTCTCTTAGAATTTCAAAGAAGAAATCCCATGGCTCAATGCCCCAAAAAAAAAAAAAAAAAAAATGCCCTTGGCTACTCTAGTAGCCTCCCCATAGCCCTCCCTTCCCAAGAGACCAAAATGTTTATTTTATTTATGTGAAGAAGATATTAAGAAATTTTCTGGTTTGTAGAGCATAGGACAAAGAGCACAGTGACATATCAGATCCACACATTACTCCACATTAGTCAATTCAATCTGTTATGTTCCATGGTGCTTGTTCTAGTCAAGTATTCATTCAATGAGTCAATTCTTCAATGTGTGTGGGTCCAAGTGACTCATTCATAGGGCACAAAATCCCTGTTTGGGAAGTTGGTTGGATTGGTTCATTATAAACCTTTTGTACCCGGTTCCCTACAAAATTCCATATTTTGTTTTCTATAAAATTCTTATTGCACATGGAATTCTTAAGGGGTGCTCATGCCCACATACATGAGGAGAGTGGGACACCTTGACACTCAATAGACCACAAAAAAAAAAAAAAGGAGAGTTGGAGGAAAACAGATGAAGTGATGGGTCTCTTGTGTTGTTTATGTTTGGGGTGTTGAGAGTCTTGGATATTTATGGGTTCCAATAACATTGATTTTGTTATGGCCTAAAGGGTGCCAGGAGATAAACAATACAAGATCCCCTCCAACAAAGACAAAGCTCCATGAATGGTACCTTTGGGGGGGAAGGGTAACCTTATGCCTCTCTTAGCCTTTTTAATCACCACTATGTCTAGAACTACCCACGCTCACAAATGTACCTGCGGCTTAGCTCCTCCGATCGACTGAGTAATTAAAAATTAAGCATTGTCCGTGAAAAAGTTACCTTTAACCCAACATGCTAATGCCCACATCCACATATGTAGATCCTCATGTCTACTACCTCATCATCATTGACCACTTGACCTTATAATTGTCATTGAAAATGATCTTTATTTACAATTACAATTGGAGACATAACAGAAGAGAAAAAATTGGACGCCCTCCATTCCATGACATAGCTAGATATATTAACTTTTCAATGTATCAAAATTGCTAATTAGTTTCCGAAGAGTAATTATTAGTACTAACAAGAGGCCTCACCTCCAAAAGTATGGCTAACCAAGATGCAGTATTTGTGGCAGTGAGATGTCTAAGGTGGCCGCCCGTTGAGCATGGGATGTGAAACACAACTTCAATGTTAGTGCATAGTTGCCACCCATTCTAGCCCTATGCTTAATGTAAGTCAATGGCCTAAAGAAAAATATATATCCCACCAACCCTTCAAACATCAACTTTGATGTTTAGAGGCTAAGAACAGCAAATTTTACAAAGCAAATAATAACTGCAAATCACAGTACACAGGAATGAAATTCATTAGGATTACCTTAATAACACCATTACAAAACAAACTTTGAAGAAAATAAAGTTACGAAGTCACATATACTTGGTCTTTACCTGCCTCAGTAGCCTAAAACACACGCTCAGAGCTCAGAAATAATAATTAAAAAAAAAAAATCACCTATGAATCTGCTAAAAATATTGACATGAATGACCAGGACGCAGTGCATCAGAATTAGTTGCTTACAGAAACTAATCCAGAATTGCTGGAAATGAAAATCTCCCTCAAGCTCAATTTGATGTCTCATTGCAGAAGTAATTGTCAACATCCAAATTACATGACTCAAAATCCTCGTAAATACTACAGGCAGCATCACTGAAATTTTCATTGGAAATGGAATGGGGTACACACCTTTCATCAAGAAATATTGGGGGAGGAGTTTCAAAATCCAAACAACAATCAATGGATGACAAGTCTAAGAATGATCTATGTTGCAAAAATGATTCGTGACTGAACTCCCAGTCCTCTTCCATGGGTGTACACTCCGCTAATATCTCCTTAGCCCCAGATTCATTAGACTCAAATACAAGAACAGAAGTGGGTGAAGGCAGATCATGAGACTCTACACCTGAATTATAGCCGCAATTAACATCCTCAACACACTCATCTTTTATTACACTGCCTTCAAACACAATGCTCGTGCCAATACCCATGTCAAAAACTTCACTGGTGAATGTGTGCTGCTTCTCTGGGGGCTTCAAGAAATTGGTTTGAGCATTAGAGCCTCTAAGGCGAATAGCCTCTCTGTCATAAACCATAGCAGCCTCCTCTGCAGTGTCAAAGGTACCCAACCACACTCTGCTTCGCTTTACAGGATCTCTGATTTCCGCAGCCCATCTCCCCCACTTCCTTTGCCGAACCCCGCGAAGCTTTCTTCCAGTTCCAGCACCCTCTTCTTCGGTTTTTGTGGCCGCACTCCTTCCACTCTGTTGTTTAGATCTTTGCTTCAGTGACACCCTCTTGTTCACTATGTCAATTGAACGATCTAAAATCCTGATCTCATTGACAATCTTCTTCACTTTGGTGGTATTCTGATGATAAGCGAGGCCTTCATTCTCATATTCTTCATCAGTAGAAGAGTCAGTGGCATATGGATCCATCACTGAAATCCGAACCACCCTTGGTGCTGCATTCAAAGAACCAGGTTTGAGGACTTTGTTGGTGACTATTTTCCTGCTCATTGAAGTTGGCTACCATGGAGTGAAGGGGCGAAGCATGGGAAGGAGGGAGAAGATCAAGAGAATCCTCACAGGGAGTAATGTCTTTATGGTGGACTAAAAATCAGCTTTATAGTACTCTGCTGATTTTTTAGTAACTAATTATGATTATGATCTGTTGATTGTGATTTTTTGTATTCAAAAAGTTGTTTCCTTATTTTAAAAACTTGTAAGATATTTTCAACTTTGAAAGAGAGACGGAGTCGTAGATTCCAGTGTGAGCGTGTGACAAGCATACGACTCGCCGCATTTAGGAACAAAACCGTTCCATCTTGTACCACATGTAACATGATGTAGCTTCCTCGTTTGGTTTCTACATGAGTGTATGCTTGGTTTTGAAATTGTTTTTTATTTTTTTTATTTTTTTTTTATCTATTTTGGGTTTTGCATTCTAAGAAATGCATTTAGTTATTCTCCTTTTTGTAATTTTTTTTTTTTGTGAATCCAAAACTTTTCTTAATCCTACATTTTTTCTTACCCATAAATAATTGAATCAAATAGTAAATAAATTTCACGCATTACAACGAGTATGTGTTCAAATATCAATAGCATAGGCATAAAAAAAATCAAGAACATAATCTTTGTAGATAGACTGCATAATTTTTATATTTTAATAACCAATTAAGAAATAGTCTTATAAATAATTCTAATAAATAAAATTTATAAGAATCTGCTACTAGTCTTGATACATAATTTTTTTGTTAAATAGTCTTGATACATTATTAATGTCATATTATCATTTAATCACATGCTAATTATAGATTTTTGTGGGTTTTAGGTTTTTTTTTAATTGCATCCATAGAAAAAACATTGAAAAGTCACAAGCACTCACAAATAACATATAATTAGATTATAATATAAAAAAAATTATACTCATAATATATTTAAGTAACCTCTTATATTTTTATCTCCTCACCACATTACAATTAAAAAAAGTTAGATATTTTAAGTTTCCACACTCAAGCATTTTTTCTAGGTTAAGTTATAAAATAGACTAATAAAGGAATCGTTTAGAGGAGTTTTAGAAAGATTTTTTTAATGCTTCTTTTTAAAGAATAAAATCTTTTTTTTTAGATGTAATATTGAAATATATTTTTTTAAGCAACATTTTAATGTTATAGAAATTTTTTTTCTAAACCATGAAATTATAGCTTCTAAAAAAATTATTTTTGTAATCTTTTATTACTTATATTTTTACCAAAAAATGAAAAAATATTTATCAAAATAATACACATAAACAAACTCAAAGTATATTAACAAATAGTTATTTAAAATTATTTTCAAAAAATATTACTGCACATGTTTTTATTTTTCTTTTTTTAAAATTAATGTTTTTTTTAGTTCTTGATTTTACACTCTAAGTTATTTTAATCCTTGACTTTTAAAATTAATTAAATTAGTTCCTAGCATTATAAAATGTGAGTCAAATTAGTCATTCATTCTACTTTTATTTAATATTTTATCGATTAAATGATGATGTATAACATTAAGTGATAAATTAGTATTTAGAATTATACAAAATGAGTCCTCATGTCTTAAAATGAAGATTTAAATAACTTATTTTATATATTAAAATGAGTTATTTTAAAATTGATTATACTTCAAACGACATATGGTATGTCAATGTACCATTTAATGTTATCTATCATTATTTAATTAATAAAATATTAAATAAAGGTGGGTTGAGGGACTAACATTATCATGTTTAAAAGTTGGGGAATAAAATGACTCATAAATATAAAATCGGAGACTAAAATAAATATTAACTAAAAAAAAGAAAAATAAAAACACGTGTAGTAATATTTTTGGAAATAGTTTTTGAAAAATAATTTATTAATATATTTTGAGTTTATTTATGTGTATTATTTTAATAAAAAATATTTTTCATTTTTTTTATGTGTAGATAATTTTTTTATTTTTAGCCAAAATAAAAACTAATAAAGAATTACAAAAAGAGTTTTTTTAGAAGCTATAATTCATACCCTAGAAAATATTCTTTTTCTATAACATTAAAATTTTGTTTAAGAAAATATATTTCAATATTAATCTAAACATAAAAAAGACTTTTTATTCTTTAAAAAGAATCGTTAAAAAATTCTTTCTAAATACTCCTATGAACGGTTCCTTTATTTGGTAATTTAAACTACAAAAAATGTTTGAGTATGGAAACAAAAAATATTTAATTATTTATAATTATAATGAGGCAGGGAGACAAAAGTTTAAGAGATTATTTAAATTTTTTTTATTAAAATTACTCAAATATATTATGAGTATAAATTTTTTATATTATCGCCTGATTATATGTTATTATTTGTGAGTGCCTGTGACTTTTCAATATGTTTTTTCTATGCTTATAATTAAAAAAAAAAACCCATAAAAATATGTAATTAGCAAATGATTGAATTATAATACGACATTAATAATGTATCATGACTATTTAATAAAAAATAATGTATCAAAACTAGTCGCACATTCTTCTAAATTTTATTTATTTGAATTATTTATAATAAGACTATTTCTTAATTGATTGTTAAAATTGATTGTTAAAATATAAAAATACTTAGTCTATCTACAAAGATTATGTTCTTGATTTTTTTTATACTTATGCTATTGATATTGAACACATACTCAGTATAATGCGTCAAATTTATTTACTATTTGATTCAATTATTTACGAGAAAAAAAATGTAGAATTAAAAAAAATGTTATGGATTCAAACATTAAGGGAAAAAATATATTACAAAAAGGAGAAGTTTTGGAAATATAAATCACTTATTAACAAGATATTTTGGAAGTCAAACTCAAGTTACATAAAGTAGGTTGATTCCCACCGTCGAAACTTGACTATCAAGTTTTTTTTTTTTTTTTCTTCTTGGTCATCAAGTAAATTGAAAATTGAAAGAGACATTTCTTTTCATGTTGTCATGACATTTGTTCACTAGCTAACGGTGTCAAACATCTTATTTGGGAAAGTTAAATCTATAATTTTTCTATTATTCATTGATTGTTTATGAGAAATGAAGTAAGAATGAAACAATAAAAAATAAACCAATGCTGATTTGGCTTTAGTTTTATGGTGTTGTGGGTATGAGTCGTCATCCTCAACGTCTACATAATAATTTCCATTTTAATGTCAAAATCAAGGATACTAGTTTTCAAAAGACACCCTAATACATAGGAACGGGCGTTCGCATTTACTTATTTAATAATTATTTTAAATTTAATCAAATCTTTTGCTATTTTAATGTTTACGCCTCTTATGCTTGTCAAAAAACATTTAAGTAAAACTTAACTTTAAAAAAAAATCTAGTAAAACTATTTTAGTTAGAGGATAAATATTTTTAAAACATGATTTTTTTTTCATAAATCATAATTTATGTTAATGTATTTTATTTGAGGTGAACTATGATTTACGAACTATAATTCACACCATATATATATATATATATATATAGTTTGAAAAAATCACTCCTTAAAAAAAATCATGCGAAAATTATTTTCTATCAATATGGGATTACAAGTTCTAAAAATCTACTTCAAATTATCTTATATAATTACTTTATTTATAATGTGTTCTATTTAAAAATATCATTAAGAACATTTCTGTTGCTTTATTTATTGTTATTAAACATCAATTAAGCAAAAAAATTACCTTAAATAAGAAAAATTACACCAAACTTCTTGGAAGTTTAGGAAAATTCACCTCGAATCCATTGTATTTGATTGAATGACACTGACATCATTTGTGAGCATAATGATTTCAAATCTTACCTAAGAGTGATATAATAATTTCACCAACTTCAATACCTCCCAAAATAAAATTCACAAATAAAGAGAAATTGAGATAAATTTTACTAAATCTCACAAGAAATTAGAATAATTTATGCTAATTTTTTTTAATGAATTAATACTAATTTTATTCCTTGACTTTTAAAATGAAAAAAGTGAGTCAAATTAATCTATCATCTCATCTTTATTTAACTTTTTATCAATTGAATGATGATTTGTAATGTGAATTAATATTTTGACATATCATGTGTCCTATGAAATATAAGAAAATTTAAAATGATTTATTTTGATACCTTAAATTGTACAAAATAAGACATTTTATGACTTTAAAAAAGATTTAAGTAACTCATTTTGTGTAATTTTAGATACCAAAATGAGTAATTTTAAAATTAATTGTATTTCAGATTATATAAGGCATATCAATGTATCAATTAATGTTACGCTTCATCATTTAATTGATGAAATTTTAAATAAAAATATTTTGGAAACTAATATGACTCACATTTTATAATGTGAAAAAATAATTTGATTCATTTTAAAAGTCTGAAAGTGAACTCTTTTTTAACCTAGCAATCAATCCAATCTAGTGCAATTCAAGTCAGCCCATAAAGCTTTTTCAATCCTAGTTTTCACTGTACATAAGAATCAAATTCAAGAAGTTAAAAGGAAATAAGTGTCAAATTAATTGAATAGCTAAGCATTAGTCAAATCACCTTGTATAAGACTACAACTCCACAGCTATAATTTTTTTTTAATTAGTACAACTATAATTTATTGTATATTACTTACTATTTATTTTATAAACTTAAATATGCTTTTAATTCCTAATAAATAAATAAATTTTAATTTCATCCTAAACTTTTCTTATTAGATTTCGATCTAAGTATTTCTAAAATTACTTGATTTTAGTTGTTGTTGTTAGGACTATCTATCTTGACTAAGGGAGAGTCAAATCATTCAATTCCATTTGATAATCAACAATTATATGTGACGAGAATTAAAATTATTTTAAAACTCGTTTGGATAAATGACTTATTTAAGCCCTTATATAAAAATAACTTCTAAAAAGGTGCACTTGGATTGACTTAAAAAAAGACATTTTATTTAACTTTTTCTAATAGAGCTTTTTTTCCCATAAAAAAGCTATTTTACATTTGGACAGGTAATCTGACAAGTACTTTTAATAATTAAAAAGTACTTATAAATTATGTAATTAACATGAATAGTCACAAATGAAAAGGTAACAACGAATCCTATTTACAATATTACTCATAATAAGCTATTGATGCATATGCATCAATCACAATCATGTGTAGCAATATGCCATCAAAAGCAAGAGCCAAATACATACCCTGATGATACAAATTAAGTCGTGTTGTTGGGTGGTGTTGTTCAATCACAAACCGCCCAAGTGATCCCCAAATATGATTTAATCACTTGAATTTCACATAAACTACATGAACTACACATAGACCACATGAACATACATGATTTGTACATGAACCATAAACTATACATGATTCAAACAATTCCATATTATAAAAAATAAAAATAAAAACTAATTTTCATTTTCTCAAAGTTATCAATAATCAATCAAATGAACAATAAAATAAAATCATTGACAAATGAACATAAATGAAGGTGAGTATATCTTGAAAAAATAATGAAGCCTGAAAAAGTTGGAGGGCCGACTTATGAGGTGTGAGTGTGTGCATAATTATAGGAGATGAGAGGCGTATGTGTAAATGTGAGGAATAAGAAAAAATAAAGTCTTTTTAAGAGTTTGACAAAGGATATGATTATAATTATAAATAATAATGAGAAATAGTTTTAAAAGATGATTTTATTAACAACCTACTCCTATTTCTTATTTTTTCTAGAAGTTGGGTATCAATAGCTTAAATAAAAAGTGATAAAACTATTTTTTAATTAGAAGTGCTTTTTTAAAAAGTCAATCTAAACACCACAGAAAATACATAAAAGAACTTTTTTTTAAATAAAAGTTTTTTTTTCCAGAAAAACCAATCCAAATGCCCTCAAAACATGATAACAAAAATATTTATTTTGATTGTTTTGAAAGTGCTTCTTAAAAATATACATATTTTACCTTCACCAACAACACTAGAAATGATTTTATGAAAACCAATGAACTGTATAATCAAAGCGAAAAATGTGACGTTTGGCTTTCAAAAAGTTAAGAACAATCATAAGCAATATTATTCAAACAAATCTGTAGAAATGTTTAACCGGAAACCAAACAAAAAGACCAAAATCAAAATTCTCTTATTTTTATTTTTAGGAACTAAATATATATTCAATGCTATTGGATATTATTCACTACAAATTTGATCGCATACAAGAACCAATGCAACTAATTGTTTATCGAACTAAACTAATTACTTCTGTATATCATATAATTTGAGATACTAAACCTTTTGTACTACTATAGATACTAGCATCTCTCAATTGCGTTTCAATAGAGGAAAAAGAAACTACATAATTATTGTAAGAAAGTTAGCAAACAAAACCAAAAACTTATAGCCCATTGTTTGGCGACATTCTTTCGTGTTGTAGGCAGATAAGGATGAACATAGTCATTTCCTTTTTTATTTTCAATACTCAAACACAACCAGGGATTGCATTAAGATAACTAATTTTGTAAATTCTTCCCTCATTCCACACAAAAAGCTGGAAAGTGAGATTCCAACAAGTACTTCCGGGGCCGCACCCGAATAGTACTTAAACAACTTACAGGCGTTTGGTCTTCCGTTTTAACACATGGATAACAGAGTTAGTGAAAGTAGGAATCAAGATGAAACTATACAGATTAATACGGGAGTACATTGAACAAGAGCTATGAAATATATACTATGCAGATTAATAGAGAGAACATTAAACATGAGCTATAAAATATATATTTGAAGCACCGGACAATAACTTCCATACAAATAATAAACTTAAACATCACTATTGTTTTCGTGGATGGGATAACATGGAGACCTATCCTCAACGTGTCATGGGAGGAATGGAAAGATAGATTATACATTATTACTCCGATTATACATTATTACTTCCTTATCAAATGGAAGGAACAAGTCCCTATCCTACAATGCCTTGAAACATGCTAGCCCATTGCATACTTCTGAGTCCAGCTCCTAGCAGTGGTCTCGTACTTGGACCTGTCTGTCTTATACATATGAGCAATCTCAGGCACCAATGGATCATCTGGGTTTGGATCCGTCAATAGGGAACAAATGGAGAGCAACACCTGAAAAGGGAAACAGAAACCCTTCCCACCCACTTAAAAAACAGCAATAATAATTCAAACAAACGAGGGCCACAACCATGCATTATCGCAATCATAGGCCTCCCAACTTTTCTGACAAAAATGTTTCCCAATAACAAGGACAACACATGTGGGAAATGTTCCTTATAAAATCTAATATGATTGGGAAGGTACAACAAATGCATGCAAAAACCTCGAGAATTGGATTGGGTTCCTCACTGATGCAAAAATAGAAAGCAAACAATGGAAGGAAGAATAATGTTATGCGTATAAAATTATACAACAAATGTACACCACACACCTTATTACTATTAGATGTGATGTGTGGTGTATAAGATGTGTGGTGTATATTTATTGTACACATAAAATTACCCTTATAAATCCATATAATAGTGACAGTAACTACTCTGTGTCAGTAGATTACTGGGTATTACATAGACCCAAGATCTTTCATAGCATATGCATTCATCATTACTAAGGATTGTGACATCTTCATCGAACAAAGAGTATGTAGCCATGTGCTAAAAACAATGCTCACAACTTAATCTTTAGCATTTGCTCACAAAGAGACTTGATGTCTACATATTTATGTGCCAGTGTGCCTTGACAGAAAAGAAGTACAAAATTTGGCATGCAGTTCTATCAGATGCAACGCTAGCCAAGTCTAAAGTCACTACTTACTACCAAAAAATAGTGTATTGTAATTTTTTTTCAATAGTTCCATCACAAGTGGAGTCCATCAAAACATTCTGTTTAACAAGTTTAGCATAGTATCAAAACCTTGGATATTGTCAAAGCAGGGCTCCATTGTTCCTTTAAGATGTCAAGACAAATACTACCGTTGCTGTTGATATTTGGGTGAAAAACTTTAGTCCTGAATGCAACCTGCAAGAAAATTGGTAGACAAAACAGAAAATGCAGATGCAAGTCAACGGAAAAGCACTCTTCATTTACCCTGAAAATAGAATAAGTTAAGGAAGATAGAGTCTTGAAAAACTACTATCTGAACATATGTTTCAGCTCAGAGATCTGAGGTGGAAAGAGCTCATTCAAATGAGTTAAATAGTTGGCCATGAAAACACTTCTATCGCTAATTCACTAGCATAAACATTTCAGTCACGACACACACAATAAATTGTGGACAATATTAACTGCACATTAAAAGAAGGGTGCATTGCATTGATAATGAAAATATAATGTCTAAAGGAAATCCACAAAATGACTCCACAAAAAATGCAATGAATAGATTGTTGGAACAATCCAAGACAGAGGAATTAAAGAAAACTTGACAACAAAAAGGCAGAAGTCGACTATTCTCCAAGTATAACAAAGGCATAATTGTTTAAGTTGTATGGAGCAGGACTAAGGCAATACCTTGGGTGGCTTGAATGGATAATCAGGAGGAAAATGAATGGTAACTAGGAAAACACCTCCAGCGTAAGGGCTATCAGGAGGACCCATTATTGTTGCTTGCCAATGAAACATATCTTCTGCTACAGGACCTGTAAAATGTGATAAACACAAGAGAAAGCAGCAAATTTAGGACCAGAGAATGTTAGGCAGACTCACAAACTAACATCTGCTTATTTGATAAATACATTGTTACAACTCAGAAGTGTCATAATCATTTTGAAAGAGGACATAATCCAAATCCAAAAGCACGCGTTAACTTCCACGGCATGTATCTAAATGGTCTCTACAACTACAAAGGAAGAAAACTAAAGAGTTAATGCTCACTTTCTTCCCTTAAATTGCAAATGCAAATCACTTTGGTATCTAAAATTTAATTTTAGTCGTTAAATTTAACTCAATATTTATAGTTTCAGTAAGTGAAAGTTAATTTCTTACTTTCAAGGACAAAAAGTGAAGCACGATGCAATTTCAGGAACTATACCAAACATTCACTCGAAAATTTATATTCCATGATAATTGTTATAAATCCTTTTAATTTAGAGAAAATCTCAATAAGAAGAAAGCAATAGAGAGTTTTTAATAGTCACAACGTTTGAGCTTTAAAATGCAGGATTTTGGCTTCCGCAGAAAGAACACAAAATAAGAATTAATTAAGCCAAAAAAAACAGGACGAAATTTCAGCTCCATAAATGATGACAACTTAAACAAAATTAAGAAGCAAGAATCAATCGTCGGGAAAGTTTCTGACAAGCATAAAAGCCTCACAGAATCCCATCTTGACCATAGCCTTCGAAAATCACGACCTGGGATGCGAAGCTAAGAACAAATATCTCGTCCAACTTACTCAAAGATTGTAATTTAATAGACTCACATATGTGCACTACACAGTCTAAACTAGCAACACATGCTGTTACATAATCCAGATAAACCCGTGAAACAACGAGGAAACGACACCGACACACATCCATAAAGTTTCCAAAACCAATAGATCGAGTAACATAGGAAGCTTAATTACTATCTGGAACAAATAAACATAAAAATAAATTAAAAAAAAAAGGAAGAAGTAGAAAGAAAGGGGAATTTGGTGTACCGGCACTGCAGGAGGTAGGAGGGTCTTTCTGGAGGTCTTTGAGTTCCTTCAGGATTCGCTTGGAGGCCATGGTAAGTAAAACCACAACAATTAACGTTTGCTTTCGATCGATCTATGAAATAAAGGAAAGGAAAGGGAGAAAGAAAGAATTGCAGAAAGAGAAGAACCAAAGCAAACAAACAAGGGAAGGGAGACAAAACCAACTAGAAGAAGCGAAGTGACCGTGTAATGGTTTAGGCGTTTTTACGCCTAAGCAACGTTAATTTCTTTCACACGAGAGACGTTATATTACATATAATAAGCACAATTTTAACTGTCTTTATTGCGAGCGTGAGTGACAAACATTCATGACTTGTATTATTTCAAATTAGGTACATCTAATCAAATTTAAAGCAAGAAAATAAAAATTTATATTTTTAAATAGAAACCATATAAAATTTAAAAATAAAAAATTAGGTGTCAGAAACAATATACAAGATGTAAATGGTTAAACTATATTTCCCAACATAGGTTGTTATAGAATTGTGTCTGTGCGTTGATTTTTCTTCACACGAATTTCAAGTCACTTTCCATTTTGACGAATCTTTTCAATCTTTCATAGGTGGAGAAAACTTGGACCCATTATTTCTCCATGTTTTTATTTGGCTCTATATTATTATTAATTAGATTACGGAATAAATACATTTTACATTGTCTAATATATTTTAGATTAAATTTTATCATTATTACTACTACTTTTTTAAAGATTAATTTTCATGTATTGACTATTAACCAATAGAAATAAAAAAAATGTCAAATTATAACATATAATTATTAATGCATAATTAATTTAGGATTTAATTTTGATGCATTGATAGTATTAAAATTTTTTACATAATCATCCAATCATATAATATCATATTAATAAATATCATTAACTTTAACTTCCACTACTTAAAAAGTCATGTAAATAAAAAATTCTAATGGATAATCTAAATTATTTCCAACCAAAACTATTTTACATTGTCTCTATACTAAAACTAAACTCATTAGTTAATATAATTTGATATTTTCTTAAAGGTTTATTCCTTTTCGTTTTGTCTGAAATTAAAAGTTATTCTATTAGTTAATAGTATAAGATGACGATTTTAATAGAAATTAAACTCTTATTTATGTGATATTATTATTATTTAATATTGCTCTTAGTTGGACCTGATAATAGCTACTTGCCTCTTCTTCTTTTTTCGGAATTTCTTCGCCGTACTAATTTTGGTATTTTACTTTGACCTTTTTGTCAATTTTTTTTGGTTCTTGGGCCTTAAGTTTGCTCTTGCTTTTTGGGGGTTTGAAATATATACTATTTTTGGTCTTGGTCGTACTCGTCAAAATTTTTGTGTTCCAAATCAACGCGTCGTTGACTTTTTCCCTTCATTGTCTGATTGACCCGCTCAAATTTTACATTTCGTAGTCTGGAACGACCAAAATATATGGCCCATTCATATGTTATTTACTTTTTTTTTTTTGGGTACGTATGTTATTTAAATTTTTAATTGTAGAGAAATTGATTATTAGTTTTTTTGTTTTATCAAGAATTCTAACATTATCTTTTATGTTTTATCAATGAATGCTATTGACTCAATTATATAACCCTCATAATTAGGTATAATAATATTTTTAACCCTCGAGCCAAATTTAAACATTTTCAAAAATTTAAATATAATATTTACATCATAAACATACATAAATTTATTTAAAAATATTTTGAGATAATATTGGTAAATGTGTAAAGTAATTTTCTTAATATTAGCATTTTTTTTCCTTAAGTCTGATTCAAACAATTACTTAAAAATGAACTATGATGAACGGGGGAAAAGGTTACAAAGAAATAATCACTTTTACAAAAACGAAAATGGTAAATATTTTCGATAAAAATGCATTAATACTATAAGTTTCTTAAAAAAAAGGCTCATCTCGATCACGTTCTTGATTTTTCTTCATCTATCCTTATTTGCATATACTTTAGGAAAATAACACATCATTTTTATAAATTATAGGTCATATCAACTTTACCCCTAAAATTTATAAATCGAGCAAATCAACCCTTAGTATTTTCTAACTGTGCAAATCAACTCTTCCATTAACAGTTTAATCTATCATTAACAAGAATAGCACATGTTTGAAAAAAAAATTAATATATGGAACTCCACATTATTTTTCAATTTAATGTATCAAATTGCATCTGACTACAAGTTAGGAGAGTACAATACATTTATTTATTTTTATTGATAATAAGAAGCTAAAGTGCATATTAAGGGCATGTTTAGTTTGAGTTTCCAATTTTTAGTTTTCATTTTTAATTTTACAGAATTTGTAAAGAAAAAACTGAAAATTCAAACCAAATAGACTCTAAATGTTTCTTTTCAAAAAAAAAAAACACATGACAAGGAAATGATGCTTAGGTGAGGTACAGAAATAAATATTTTACCCATGCTTTGAAGCTTCCTCCTAAGGCTATATTTGGATTGGTTGTAAATAGTAAAGTGGAACGAAAGGAAATAAGACAGGGTGAAAAAGAATAGAGCTGAGTAACATAATTGTTCTACTCTATTATTTGGATAAGATAAAATAGAGAAATGTTTCATTTCATTATTTATATTTGTTAATAGAATAAAATAGAATTATTATAATTACAAGTTTTTTATTAAGAGAAAAGTAGTAATTTTGTATACTATCGCTCTATATTTATTTTTCTTATTTACACTATTCCTAAAAAATCCTTAAGTTTATTTTAATAGTTAGAACCTTTTTATTTTCAAAATTAAATTGAGAATTATCTATTAGAATCTCAATTATTTATTATCATTAATTATTTATTATTTTTATTTATGATATTTGTAAATGTCTTTAATTAAAAACTTATTTTGTATTTATAATATATTACTATTATGATATTTTAAATTTTTTTTAATAATTAATAGAGCTAAAACCTGAGGGAGCCAAAATATCCAAAGTAAAGCAAAAACATTACAAGAAGAAGGCTATGAGGTACCATTACCAGATCCTAAACCATTATAAAAAAAAAGCCATCAAATGATCAAGAGTATCATATAGCAATAATCACGGATTGCATCTCTTCTAGTATCATAATGTCAACAGATATTTGCACAAATATTTTAAATTTATATTTAATAATTTTATTAATTAATATTAAATATAAAAATTAGTTATAATTCAACTTTTAGCATAAATGAAAATTTCCTAACTTAAATATAATTTTTAAATTGAAGTAAGAGCTGTATTATAAGATTTGTCATGTATTATTTATGCACAATTATGACTTAAAAAAACAAGTGTTATATTTATTTTTTATTAAATTTGCAAGTTATTATTTGATTTTATATTAGTGTGCTTTTTAAGTAAAGTTAAATATCATATTTTAGTTAGGAATTTTTCATGTTAAGCTAGAAGTTTGATTATAGTTCATCTTTATGTTTAATATTAATTAATAAATTTATTAAATATAAATTTAAAATATCATAGTAACAATATATTATAAATACAAATTAAGTTTTTAATTAAAGATATTTAAAAATATCACAAATAAAAATAATAAATAAGAAAAGATAATAAATAATTGAGATTCTAATACACAATTCTTAATTTAGTTTTGAGAATAAAAAGGCTCTAACTATTAAAATAAGCTTAAGGGTATTTTAGGAATAATGCAAATAGAGGCAATAAATACGGATTGACAATAGATAAATGAAAGCTACTCCCTATATTCTATTACCCCAATTTAGGGGAGGGAAGGAAAAAAAATAAAGAAGATATTATTGTACTGGATGGAATGAATTCCATTTTTTTTCCATTTTACTCTGTTCAATTTTATAGTATCCCAACAATAGATGTTATTATAATTTTGTTTTTGTTTCTCTTCGTTCTATTCCACATTATTACACTATGCTTGGATGACATATAACTGGAGGAAGGGAAGGAGAATAACTATTTGGGAGTTTAATGGTGGATAAGAAGGAAATAGAACTCATAGGGTATATTTTACAATATGTTTGGATGACATATAACTGGAGGAAGGGAAGGAAAATAACTATTTGGGAGTTTAATGGTGGATAAGAAGGAAACAGAACTCATAGGGTATAATTTTCCTTCTTTCCTCCTTAAAAGTCAATTTTCTTTGCTCCGCCAATTTGAGGTGGACTGAGGGAACTAAAAAACCATGAAACTAATAACTATTATTATTTTATTTTATTTCTTTATTATGTATCTTAATTATTTTATTTTATTCCTTTATTATGTAACTTCCAAATACGAAGGTTATTGAATTTTTGTTCCATTCTTTTAAAAATCATCCAAATAAGTCAGAAAGGAACTTTGTTTCTTTCTGGTCCTACTAACCAATCACTTCCTACTAATCTCAATCCATTTTGCTAATGAAAAAACTTCCAACCATAATGTAAAAGTCAAGCAAATAGGAGCTAAGAATCAACGACACAAAAAATAAAAAAAAATAAAAATATATAGAATAAATCAATCACACATGATTGCCAAGTTATCTGCCAAGGTGTGTCATACCACAAGCAGTTCTAATATCCCTCTCTTTCTAACTACTGACCATTTCTTTCACAAGGTAGCCTTGGCCTTAAGTTCTCTTTTTCCATCACAATTCACCAAATAGAATGATATGTTACACCTTAAATAGCTACCACAACTTACCTATTTTTTTCGTTGGATTGCTATAGTTCTTAATCCCCACATAATTAATCAACAACAACAAAAAAATGAGGTTCTTGACGAATCCAAGGTGCCCACCACAATGTGATTCTTTAATCGAAAAGAGATTCTCTCCAGTAATTGAGTAATGATTACTATTAACAGCCATATTAAAAAAATATAAATAGTTTGATAAATACAACCTCACGTATGGATATAGTATGTGCATCCCACTGCACACTTAGCTTGGAGAACGGAGCTGCATATGTTGAACTTGAACAGCTGTAAACGAGACACTTTTCTTTTTACCAAGCAAAGAATTTTCATTTTTACATTTTATTCTTCTTTTACTTTGTAAAAGAGAATTCTGTATATTCTATGAAAAGAAAAAACAACCTAGCTATAACCGAGTATGACTATGAGCACAAAACCTGCGCGTCTGAAGCGTGCGATGGACTGCAATCCGCTATAGATATGGAACTCATCCCCAACTCAGTGTATTTTGATCCTGTGGTCAATCGGCAAAGCAACAACTACGGTTAGAATAGTCAGTTATTATTAAGTGGCTATAATTCTCATCCTCCCTAAGAAATAGTAATAAGCACATATAGGATAATCTAAGACCAATAAGTAAATCCGAAGGCCATTAATTTATCTGTAGAGAGACAGAGAAAAGTGAAGAGGTATGACTGCGAAACTTTTGAACACAATCAACCTTCATTTAAAGATGAGTAAAATCTTAGACCCAAAGACCTGCTGAAAAGTTTTCATCACTAAATTAATTCCTCAAATATATAAAGTAATTATCTACTCTTTTAGTTCTCTATTAAGTGATAAAATTATAATTTTTTATATGTTTAAATTCAAAGATTTACTCTTCATAAATTCAAACATGACCAAACATAAAGCTAGGTAAAGTTCACTAAGATAAGCTCTATATTCAAAGATGACAACACAAATATGCAATGAAAGTAGATTAAATACAGTGTACATTTTTTAAAAATTAAACGGAACTAGCTAATTGAACTGTTCATATTATAAAATGGCCATGTTCTAGTCACGATTTAATTATAAGATTAACCTTCAAAATCAGGTTCAATATTCAAAATCCTATTCCCAAATGAAATTAGCACCAGAAACTTACGATGATGAACGAAGACAGCAAAATCATAATTCTAATCGAGATGAGATGAGATGAAGTGTGTTACCATTTGAAAACAGTGACGGTGCATAAAGGGGCTTGTTCTCCATTCTGAAGATGCTTCATTGTGACACCACCACACTCCAAAGTGACACCAACCTTCCCTGACTTCCAACCCTGCAACCCCACCCCAACTCTGCTCCGAACCTCCACGGATGGCACCAAGCCTCTGCTCTGGACCATGCTCTTCATCCTCTTCTTCTGCCTCTCATCAAGAGCCTCCCTCTTCACGCTCGTCTCAACTTTCAACTCCGCCATCTCCTTCTCCTTCACCGCCAAACCCCCCACCCTGCTCGACCCCAGGTTCAGGTTCCCGTTATCCGCCGACACCTCAACCTTGGTGTCCTCGAAGTACCACGCCATCTTCTTGTTCCGGTTCTTCACCTCCACCATCGCCGCCGTGTTGGCGTCCAGGTAGGCGGTGCCGTCGGCGGCGTTCTCGGTGACGTTGAATTTTGGGACGCGGAAGGAGGCGAGGTGGAACTCCGGCAGGGAAGGGTTATAGACGACGTAGACGAGTGCGGCGGCGATGACGGCGACGAAGATGATGATAAGGAAGATGATGCAGCAGGTGCAGTAGAATATCCGGCAGCAAACCCGCCGCCGTGGTTTCGGCCGGAAGGACGGTGGCAGGACGGGTTTTCGCGGCGGTGGAATCGGTCTCGCGGTGGTGTTGGGGTCTCTGTAACCGGGTGGTTTCTGTAGAATTGGTTTTGATCCCGATGGTGGTGCTGATTCCATGCTCTTTGATTTCCGTTTTGTATTAAATTCAGCTTCTTTTATTTAAATAAATAAGTAAATAAATTCGATGACACTTTATGGAATTGATCGGGAAAAATCAAAACTTCAATCGGATTATGGATTTTGAGTAATCTGGGCAATCGAGGAACTAGATCAATGATGCGATGCCATTGAAAATGTTGATCTTTGGAGATTGGGTGTTTGGGAATTTGAATGGTGGTGGTGGTGATCCATGGAATTAGAATTGGTGTTGTGAATGGGATAGAATGGTGCAGGTTCTACACATTTTGATTATTAAGTTAGGGTGGGTTGGGCGTAGATCTAGATGTAGGGGGTAAAAAAAGGAAGATGAGAATGAGAGAGTTGCTTGAAGGAAAAGAGAAAGAGAATGGGATGGAAAGAGTGTCTGGTGAGGAGAAGAAAGGGACAAAATTGTTTAGATGGGTCTGTGAGGGGGGGAGAGAGAGAGAGAGAGAGAGAGAAGGGAGAAGAGAAAGGGGGAATGTGTTTTGTGTGTAATATGTGTGTCGAAGAAGGCTGTTAAGTTGCGGTGTGGAGTAATCGCAGGCAGGAAACGAGCAACTGAAAGATTTACGCGCCGCTTTTTGTTTGGTGACATGGCGGGAACTCCCTCATACAAGTAACTCATTATGCAACACCAACCTCTTCACACGACACGTCACACACCTTGCAACCCCGTCATTTAGCTCATCCTTTTTCTTTTGAGAAAATCTCCTTGCCTTTCATGCTTAATATAATTATAGTCTACGCTTCTTTGTTTTGAAAATACTAGTATGTGTAGCCATGCATTGCACGTGTATAAGTTATGTCAATATAATTATATAATAATTGATTATTGAGAATTTATATATTATATATGAGAAATATCTGTTTATATCAGTATAAGACTTGTTTGATTATTAAGAACTTACACTTTTAATAAATTTTTATTCAAGATTTTTTTTTCAAAACTCAATGGAAGTTTATATGTTATAGATCATCTTTATAAAATTTTACATCATTCTAAAATTGCTTAATATATTTTTTATATCACAAATAGGTAATAAATATCTCATGGATATATGTAAATAAAAACTATTTCATCACACCTTTATAGATATCTGATTTATTTGAAATTCGATACGAACAATCAATATACTATGTAGTTATGATTCAATGGTTGGATTGACAGAAACTATATTATATTAAAAGTTATCAAAAGTGTAACCGTGTCAAGTCTTATACCGATGTCAATGCATCCATCCCATATAAGTATAACAAAAAATAAATAAATTTATATTATAAAAAATCCTTTTATTTTGATAGGTTATAATTAAAAAAACAGTTATATATGATTAATTAAAATAATGAATACTAAAAAGTATGAAAAATGAGAAATGAATATATTTTAAAAATGAAAAATATAATTTTAAAATTTTAAATTGAGAAAATATAGAATTAAAAAAAATTGCAACATTTTTTCTACATTAACAACTAATTATAAAATTATAAAAACTAAAAGATAAAGCAATTCATTTTCTTTTCCCTTTTCTTCTATGAAAGAGAGCAATAAATTAATTTTCAAGAAAAAATCAGCCAAACAATTCCTTACACATTAATGAAAATTTAATTCAATTTGCAAGTATAATTAATTTTAAGTTTTAAATGACAACAAAGTAATTTAATAGATAAAAATTATTTTTTTCCTTTATCTTTAGTCTTATAATAAAGTAATTTTTCAAATTAGATAAAGTTCTTGAACTAGATCAGAACAATTAAGATTTTAATATATTTTTCAAATTTAACAGCCTTCCAAAAGAACATGCAACAATATTGTTATTTAGTTCTCTAGCTGTAGCCATGCCACAACAAATGCCATAGCATAAGTAGTAACAAATTTCAAAATCAGATATAAAAAAATTATTAAACAATTGTTACATAATGAATTTTGAAAAAGGAAAAAAAATTTTCACTCAAACTCTTCTATCCAAAAATAAAATGTTATGGCTGTTTAATTTCTAATGTAGGAAGTTTTCTTTGAAGATAAATAGTTATTCTTAAAGTTGGAGGTAGATCAGCTACGGTGATTAAGAAAAACTACAAATTATAAATCTAATTTAAAATAAAAATAATGATTTACTATTCAGGATTAAAAATTAAAAATGATATTCATAATATTTTCAAGATTCTACTTGAAAATGTGAAAAATTTTGCCAATTCTTTAATCCTCAAAATTATTTATTTATTTATTTATTTAAATTAAGGTTTTATATATAATGAAGAATAAATGAGTTGATCATTTCTCTAAATAAAACTAATTAAATGTATGAGAGAATAAACAATGTAAATGTAATCTGATATATATTGAAAAGTTGTTGATATAATAAAGCCTATTAAGTTAAGTCCTTCCCATCTTATTCCCTCTTCTCAAAAATTCCAACTCACAAACATACCTTTAACGGAGTGAGAAGATGCTGAAGTAAAAAGATAATCTAGTAAATTAAGTGAAGTGAAAATATATTTGAATTCGTTTTTAAAAACTTTCCTTCTTAGGTAAAAATAGAATTAGAATCTGGAGGATATCATAATCAAGCTTCCAAGTGTCATTATCTCATTAAATTTTTCTATTAATGTTTCAAAATATTAATAATATAGATAGATTTTCTTGGTTTGAAACACTTGTCAATTTTGAAATTGGTTATGTAAAATAATTGTATATTTAGAAATTTTAAACAATTTTTTTTTTTTTGGTTATAATCTTTATTAAAGCAAAAATAAAGTAAATGGAAAAAAATTTAAAAAGAGAGATAATTAATATTAAAAATAGTATTGTAAAACATATATAAAAGAAACTAACATTAAAACAATTTCAATCATTGGGTCAATTTCTTTTAATATGGTTTAGGGTTCAAATATACAATTTTTATCGTATATTTAAAAATTAGATAATTATTTTCAACAAGAAAGAATAGTGACTAAAGTCTAAAGGTCTCTAAGTTTGATAAAATTACGCTAATACCCCTGCAACTGCTAATTTGTTTTTGGAAGTGGCAAAAAGATAATATATAATATGTAGATGATTGTCAATAATAAAATTATAATATTTTAATAATATTTAATATACATAAAATAAAATATCCCTTGTTTTATTATGTGAGAAAGAAACTTATAATTATACCTAATGATCAAAAAGGTATTTTAGCAAATCTATAGGTCATATTGCTAGATTATTATATTTTTATCACTAATAATTGTGAATGTGTTATAAATTTATATGTTATTTTTTTGTCACTTAAATTAAAAAATTGATAATTGTAGCAGACGTCAATGAAATTTTAACATAACTTAAGTACATGTAGTGATAATTTTACAAATAGAGCACTGTTAAGTGTAATTTATCTTTCTTTTCTTTTGGGAACTGAAATATTTGCAATTTATCTTTTAAGAATAAAAAATTAAAACGGAAATCTTTCACATATCAAAGTATAATTTTCCTCTTTAAATTATTTTTTCAACCTCTCACGTGTGGCTTAATTTCAAGGTTTCTATCTCGTTACAACTTAGAACTTCCAGGAGGAGTTTAAAGTTATATTAACAAATATTATGGGACTGGTTTATTGTTGAACAAGCCTGTGCTCCACTAGCATATTGAACATGGATAAAAAATAATTAAGAGATTAACTTTTTTTTTTTTAATGAACAAGGGTATTTATTGTTAAAAATAATGATTAATTCCCTTGAGACGTAGAGTTCATATATATGAGTTTTGTCTCTAGCTATAAAATCTTCTTTGTACACATCACAAGAAATTAACTTCAATGTGTCATCAAGATAAAATATTTTATATCATTACCTAATTAAACATCAGTTAATATTTTAATTACTTGAATATTAATAAAATTTTGATTATTGTACTGATTTTATTCCGAATGCACCCATGCTGAGAGCATTAAGCTTCAAACCCTAGCGGGCACATCTGTTCCACCCTTCAGTGACGGCGAGGCGGTTTCCTCCGGCGACGCGAGTGAGGTGAATGTAATGATGGCGTTCATCTCAATTATTCCAATTTGATTGCTTGCACACACCTCACCTATTCCTATGTAAGTGATAATTAATTGTTATCTTCATCTTTGCAGCTTCAGCTAGCTAGCTTGGAGTGACTGAGCAGAGCAGTGACCACTCAATTGGTGGAATTTATATTACCTTTCTTTTGCCTTTTTTGGAGAGTGAAGTGAAGATGGAGTTTGTCAGCCCTGAAGGACTTCGCTTGGATGGTCGCCGTCCCTTGGAGGTTGGTACCTACCTACTCATCAATACTATTCTCCCTTCTCTCCCTCTCTTGTTCCTCACCGTTTACTTTCTTCTCCCAATCCTAGATGCGCCAAATTCGAGCGGAGATTGGTGCTGTCTCCAGAGCCGATGGGTAACTTCGTTCCTTACCTTCTTCCCTTAGTTATTGCTTTTTTTTTTTTTTTTTTTAACAATGCCGCTCTCAAACTTCCTAATTTTCAAATTTCTGAATAAATAAATAAATCAGGAATGTGATTTTGTTCTAATCACTTGGCCTTAAATTTCTAATTCGTTTTGGAACCAGGTCTGCTGTTTTTGAGATGGGCAATACCAAAGTGATTGCTGCTGTTTATGGCCCTAGAGAGGTGAAGTGACCTCTCAATTTGCATTATACATTATGTTGCCTTTTTTTTTACCCCTTTTAATGTAGTTGTAACCTTGTATGCATCTCAGGTCCAAAATAGGAGCCAACAAATGAGTGACCAGGCTCTGGTAAACCCTTTTCTTATCAAGTTATGTAATAATGCACTGTTTGTATTTTTAGTTCATTTTACTGGAAAATTTAGTTGCTGTCTGTCTGTTTGCTTTGCATTATGTCTGTAGGTTCGGTGTGAATACAGCATGGCTAATTTTAGTACTGGCGATCGCATGAGAAAACCCAAGGGCGACAGGTGCTGCTTATTTGCTTGTTTAAATTAAACTCCTAGTCTTCTGCACAGCTTTGATATATTTGTACTTGTTGAAATGGTAGCCGCAGGCTGTATTAGATGGGGAGTGAATTAATAGAACCTACTCTCAAAGATCCCTTGTAACAGTGAATAAGACTTTGTCATCTTGTTATAGAAGCAGGATATGTGTCTCTTTTTCTGGATGGTTCAAAATTCTCCGGGAAATTCAAATATTTGTTTGATTGAGAGCTAGTGTGAATATACACTCATCATCTTTACTTGTAGAAAGCTCTTGTTTTGGCCAAAATCAGCAATGAGTTATATATCTATGAGCCTTGAAGAGTAAACTATGTATTTGCCATGATGTTATTACTTCTCTTGACAATGTTTTGTAGTTTCTTCATGCTTTAACATTTTAGAACCTTCTTTGACCTACCAGACATTTCTGCATTTCATTTTCAATGGCTTAGCCATCATTTTTTGAAGACATAAATTTTACATCACTCTGTTCTTGACCTACCAGGAATTTCTTGTCTGATGGAAAAAAATTTCCCATGCTACAGGAGGTCAACTGAAATTTCTCTGGTTATTCGACAGACTATGGAAGCATGCATATTGACACATTTAATGCCTCGTTCCCAGGTTTTAATTACTCTAAATTTTTGGAACTTCTTTTATATCAGTGTAATTGTGTATTTTATTTTTTCTTATGACTTGTTTATTTAAATTGCAGATAGATATTTATGTCCAAGTTCTCCAAGCAGATGGAGGTTAATTAAAGCCTGATAATGGCATTTTGTTATCATCATCTCTTCTCATTTTATTTATGTTTTTTTCTCTCGTATGCTCTTTTTAATAATCAGTCTCTTTTTAATTTTTGTCAATACTAAAAAATGCCTTTTTAGTTTCTTCGAAGCTCTTCATTGTTGACCTTTAGTTATTTTTTTCTTAATATTCCATGTGCAGGAACTAGATCTGCTTGTATCAATGCTGCAACGTTGGCCCTTGCTGATGCTGGGATCCCTATGCGTGATCTTGTAACTTCCTGTAGTGCTGGATACCTTAATAGCACCCCACTGCTCGGTATATATATATCTGTTTTACTCCAATTTTAAATTGGGTTAATGCAAGGTTTTTTTTTTTTTTCCCAAGCCAACTTTTGATTTAGCTGTGGGTCTTGTTGTATGAATATGGACAGATTTGAACTATGTAGAAGACAGTGCTGGAGGTCCTGATGTAACTCTAGGAATTCTGCCCAAGTTGGATAAAGTGACACTTCTTCAGGTTAATTTCATTTCATATTTTGTCCTCCGTAAAGTAACATTTTTATGTGCACTACTCATTTCTTTTGTTAATGGCTGTAGATGGATTCTAAATTACCAATTGATATCTTAGAAAATGTTATGCAACTGGCAATTGAAGGCTGCAAAGCCGTTGCAAACTACATTCGACAAGTAAGATCCAGCCCTTATTATTGTGATTATTCTCAAATAAGTCAAAACTTGGCCTATATTAAATTCATAGCTTAAATCTTGATCTCTATATTGCTTGGTAGATTTTACTGGAGAACACAAAGCAGCTGGAGTATAGACGGGGTGCATAGTTTTCTGGCACAAGTAGTGTTTCTTTTTGGCTGGTACCCGGAAGCATTTCTGGCATATGGTCCTGACTGTGAATCAGGAAACGTAAAGGTCATTCTGATCAAATTTTTGTTTTGCCTTTGACCTTGAAGTGTTTTGTTCCGTTTTAGCTGAACTAAAGTTTGCCTGGATTCTAATTTTATGCATTGACAATGTAATCTTTTTTTTCACATAATGTTTCAATCATGTATAAAATTGAACTCTTTAGACTAAGTCCCTCGTTGCTGCAAACCCTCCCAAAGTAGTAGAGTGCAGCTTGTAATTTACACTATATGGAAGTGGAGCATCTATAACTGAAGTTCGAACCGAATATTTTAGTTTATTGGGGTTCCGTGTGCGTACATCAGCACATGGGCTTTGCATTCCCATGGACAATACAACAAAAGCAGCCTCTTTGCTTTATCTACACTTTTTTTTTTCATCAATTTGTTTATCTACCCATAACTTTAATTACTTTTCACTTTTTTTCATGTGAAAAGAAAAGTTTAATTCTGCCGACCAAAAAAATTACATTTAACTAAACGGCCTCTTTTTTTTTTCCAACATTCTAAAACTCTAATCCTCAATCTTTAACTGTTGGCTTTGATTGTGAATATCACTCAATATGAAAACATAACAAATTTAAATATTGAACATTTAGTCCTAGTTTATTTTGAATCGATTGCAGATTCTTAGTCAAACTTCATATGTTCTCTGGTGAGAGATTGGTTGGTCCGGGTAACTTAAGGACTAACGTTAGTCCCCATATAAAACAAAAGAAAGTGTTCCATAATTTAACTATAAATAAGGGTCCAAACTTCTATTTTTGCAAAATAAGTCTTCCCCACCTTTGGCTGAAATAGTACTGTGCAAGCTGCTTTCATGTCTTCCAAGATCCATTGAGGAATGAAAGATCTGGGGAGCAATGTCAATTAAGAGAAAAATATGTGACCATTATTATATCTTTTGCCCACTTCTTGCTTTGATATTTGTATGATTGTGTCTTGTGTATTTTGTTGCTCCGTCGAGAAGCCAAGAATGGGAAGCATCACCACTGGGAGAGTGAAGATGATGAAGATGAAGAGGGGAAGGGGAAGAGTAGTGTGAGGTGGTTGTCGGAGAGAGTGTGAGTGACACGTTGGTTTTGGTTCTATTAAACAGTTACGGTCGGAATCTTACAAAAACATATCTGGCACTTAACCATATTTTATCCTTCAAAATTTAAAACATCTTCAAGCTTCAAACTTCATAAAAGAAAGAAAAATATATGCTGAAATAGGTCAGTTTAAATGAAGCTAATAAATAAATAAATAAATAAAATGATCATAAATATCTAATTAAAAAAAAAGGCACCTGGATTCTCCAATTGCAGTGGAGAGGAACCAGGAATCTCGGAAAAACATATGAGCATTCAAGACGGGTACAGAGACATGCTTTGTGCAGATAAAGGTCATATGAATTGATGAGGGGCAACTTGGTTGCAGTTAGAGAAGACATAAGTGAGTCCTTATTCCTCAATCACAGAACTGTTCCAGACAAAAGGTAGGGGATGCCCTGCTTTGCAAAAATATAAGTTTGAGCCCTTATTTGTAATTAAATTGTTTTTTTGTTTTATATGGGAACTAGGTTGGTCCTAAAGGTATGTTTGTAAGTTTATATTTTGAGGAGAAAAGAGGAGAATAATAATATAATTTAGGGTTTATTTTACACTTTAAATCATTTCCTCCATTTTCTTTTCTTTAAAATTCAAACTCATAAATATATGATAAGTATCTTGGACTAAGAAATCCCTCACCATGTTCTCTAATACAAAGGCTGTACTAACTAATCCCAATGCTGTCTGATTTCTTTCTGAACAACCCCTCAAGCATTTGAATATTGAATCATCAAATTTTACTGGCAGCGCTTAATTCTTTTACAAAGAAAAAACAATATTAGTACATAAAATCAAATTGCACAAAGCTGTCAATTGTTTATGCAAGAAAATTTAAAAAAAGAATGATTTTAAATTATTATAATAATGAAACAAACCTTGAATTATAAGCTTACAAGAGTTTTGATGAAGATCTTTTTTAAACAAAATTTCATGAGTACTTGTGACTTCCTAAAATACCCTAACTTATATGGAAAACTATTATCAGACAATGAATATTGTATATAAAAAAAGGAAAACAGAATATCGTTACAAAAGTTTGAATTAGGTATTATGGATGAGTATTTTTTTTTTTTTTTTTTGATAAAGTGGCAAGTTAAACAATTAGTATATTGTATACGCAAAACACTTCAACCAATCAGAGTGGCGCAGCGGAAGCGTGGTGGGCCCATAACCCACAGGTCCCAGGATCGAAACCTGGCTCTGATAAGAGTAGCTTCCCACACCATGACATTTTTGTCCTTGCATATTGTCGTCACAGGGCCATCTCACTTCTACACCCGTATAATTTTTATCTTTATCTTTATTGTTTACATTGTCTCATGGTAGGGCCATTTTCTGTCCATAATATGCCCCACTTTTACCCCCGTCAAACAACACCCAGTTTTTCCCTCCCTTTACTCTCTAGAGGGAAGATTGGTCATCATGCTCACAATGTGTCCACAGTAATCCACCACCTACCACGCACCGTACCTACCCACCCAGCGTTAGCCACGCGTAAAGTTTGCCTTGCCATGGTTAAACTTGTCATTGTCAAGAATAAAAAAGTATGCAGACAAACAACTGCTTACCTATGCCATCAAATCAAATACTTTCATAAAGCAGAATACACAGCAGAACAATTACAAACCGATCCAATTAACCAATTAATATTATCCAGCAACTCTGATCACTTGCACCAGGGCAATGTGAAATTTGCAATCCTCTTTGGGAAATTTAAGGTCGCTAGTATAGTTATTGCCTCAAAAACTCTACAAAGAAAAGACTTAAAATAGACAGCAATTTTGATGATAAGCCATTCTCACAAAAACATAGGCCTTGATAAAGCAGCATTTCTAGCCTAAGATCACAACTGAAAACCTGATACTACTAGAAGTTACTATTTCTACAACCCAATGCTACATTGCTAATGTAACATCTCAACTGAGATCATCTACTGATAAAGATTTTGTACAATTCCTTACAGGCCACTTCTGTCCAGACCCAGGCGCTCACTACAAAAACTCGATGGCACAACCGAGAGCTGCAGCCGCCCTGTCCATTCCTCTCCTGGCTTCAAGCTGACAGCTTTCTCAATTACTGCCCCATCAACACAAAGCATATGTTTATACTCCTCGTCACCCAGGTCCGACATCGACTTTGATTTCTTCTCCCACGGATTCCACACAGCTGCATATGATGGTAAAAAAGTAAAGGCATCGATAATATCATGGAAATCATCATTAAACTATAGACGAAGGGGACCACATTACTTTTTCTATACCAATTTAAACCATTATCATATTGAAGACAAATTGCCAAATCAGTCTTCTTGGTGTGATTGAAGGAACTAGCTCTCAATATAAGGAAGAAATGATAGTCTAAATAGCTTACCAACATCAGGAAGACCTTCCTTTCTTATAACAAATGTCCGTTTCCTCTCATGATCTAGAACTGCAATCACATTTGGAGAGCTAAGATAAACTCGATCCACCTGTCAGGAACAAAGGATGAAGTTGAAAACCTCGGCCTCCTATCTTAAAACAAAAGACTTCATGAATTGAATGAATATGTGATTGACAAAACTGCATAGACAAGGAATGTAGATGCAGTATCGGAGTTGCCTCAACCTAAAGAAAAAAAAATAAAAAAATAAATTGCATCATGGAACTACAGTTTGCATAAATGCTGTTAACATATGCAGATGATTTACCTCAGATTCAAATGTTATGGCATCTCCTTGTTCTGTAAATCGCTCTCTCTGGAAAAGGTTGTCCAGATAGTCAAGTGTCTCCAGACCTTCAATCCTTACCTCACTATACAAAAGTAGTTAATGTCATTTCAAATTACCAAAGCTAGAAAGTACTCATTATCTAAAACTATCAAAGAGGGTGAAAGTCTAGTGAAATACATATAATATGAGTACTATGTATGCAGAGCTCATCAGTACTATGCTAAATAAATCTCTAACAACAGGACGCTATTAAGTGTTTCAGCAGTCAATATGCTGTACAAGAGAAAAAGAGGGTTGGTCATCATCCTACATCCTCCAAAAAGGGAATGAAGGCCAAGTAAAAGAAAAAATTCTCCTTACCTGATGTCAGAAACCAGAAAGTATGTGTGATATGCGAATGAGAAGCTAAATGGCTTGCCATTGATATTCCTGACTCGTGATATCAGAATCAGATCTCCATCCGTTGTCAAAGACACCCGAAGACGGAACTCAAAGCTAGTACAATTAGGCATACGTTAGCTTATTACTGCTTGAAACTTCTAACATATATAGGGAAAGTAATGCAAAATGCATCAGCTTGGAACTACTAAGGGAGGGAAAGAGAGAGAGAGAGAGAGAGAGAGAGAGAGAGAGAGAGAGAGAAAGGGGGGGGGGGGTGTTTGACTGTGATGCTATCTATTACAACATGGCTACATGGCAACGAACTAAGTAAATCATAATTGATAACCTACGTTTAATGGCATCCAAATTCATACCTATGTGGCCAGCATTTCATATCTTCCTCAGACGATTTCAGAAGCAGATCAACAAAGGACTTTCTGCTGGAATCATTGGCAGGCAGAGGAGGAGGATCATTGTCAATAGCCCACAGTCTATTTCTTGCAAATCCATGCAGCTCCAGTGATCCACAGTTTCCAAACTATTAAAACAAATTAAGGTTAAGATAGGTTAGTCATGTATGTTTGAAATTATTGAGAATGAAGAAACAAAATAGTACTTAAATATGCCTGTGGGAAACAAATAGGAATTCCCCCTCGCATAGCTTTTGGGGCCT
This sequence comes from Dalbergia cultrata, assembly GCA_031216105.1. Classification (NCBI taxonomy): domain Eukaryota; kingdom Viridiplantae; phylum Streptophyta; class Magnoliopsida; order Fabales; family Fabaceae; genus Dalbergia; species Dalbergia cultrata. The sequence goes on along the minus strand of CM062353.1, from coordinate 2,806,486 downwards.
TGAAAATTGCCTACAACCAATTGCAACAAAGAACAAGGTTAACACATGAGCACTTGCCTCTCTAGAGTTAAAATTGGGTAAAATTCCATATTTCTACAAAATCATCATCTATAAAACAAGGTATCATAAGGCAGCCACTCTTATGTTCATGTCATCTAAAAAAATATAAAATTCTTTCCAATCAAAACTAAAAGACACCTTGCTGCTTGTGAATAGAAGTTCTTCCCCATGCTCATTCCGCCATGAAGTGACATGTGCCCCATGCAAGCTTACCTAATTTCAAGAAACCGACAGTTAAGCCCAAAACCACTAGTGCCTAAATTATATAGTCAATTTTGAATCAGAAATGTCATTATGAACCATGTTTCCGGATCATTGGTAGACATTGGAAGTCATAAATGATAAAACCATGACTCGAACAAATGTTAAAAACTGAAGTGAATACACCAATCAACAAGTTCTCACCCGTGCCGATGCACCTTGTGGGTTGCGAAGCACAATTTGATCAATTCCATTCCAGTCTTTTGTAATTTCAGTTGCTGCTCTATAGTCCCACACTGCTGCAGAATGCCCCATCCAAAATAATTACTGAAAATAGTCTAGGTCCTCTACTTCCTCAACCAAGCAAACCCTAATAAGCTTCTCAAATTCGGTGCACCGCGATGCCAAAGGATTGATTTAAGGGAAATCCGGACCATAAGTGAATCACCCCTGTCAATGAAAGGCAAAATCTCAACTGTGAATTTAACTCACCTAACCTCTCAATGGTATGATTCAGATCTAGGGAAGTCTAAACCTATATAAACGAAAAAAGAAAAAAAACCAGAATTAGGAAAGCATGAGAGAATTCCATTAAAGCCCTGAAAGCCAAAAACAGAAACATTACATTTTGAACATTTGGCAACTGCATATCAACCTACCTGGCAAACAAGTAAATACATATCCCTTGAAACTTGTCAGATTTACAGCAGAAAAAGACAATTAAATATTAAATGAACTTGGAAATTTTCAAAAAGAAAAAGTAGGTACATAATTAACTTTATAGAAATTCATTTAGGAAAATGTAACTTTTATGAAGCCCAATAAGCAAAATGAAATCCCTTGAAACTCAATGTACTACTTATGGAATAAAACCCAATTACTAAAATGAAATCACATCTAACTGAAGAGACGACCAACTAAATCAAGCACTTTGTCAAGTGAGTGCACTTACCTTAACAATCCTGAAATAGGAATCCTACAAGAACCCGCAAACTGACACCATGTCCTGGATGCAGATGGAGTAGAAAGAACCACAACAATGCATGACCTCTGTCAATTCGATTCAGAAATTCACACATCCAGTGAAGAGAAGCAATACCTGCTCAACAACATCAACGAACAGAAGGTGAAAAAAATAATGCAAAGAGATGCATCGTGGGGAATAAAAAACAGTAAAATGCAGAAAGGACCCCTTTTCTTAGAAGTATGCATTCAACACAAAACTTGCAAAGGAATCAAGAAAAGTTCAAAACTTTCAACCAACCCAAGATTTGAAAAGACTAGAGTAACTGGTAGGTGGCAAGATTGCGGGAAGATAGGGATGAAATTTTTTTATATAAGGCTGAAGATTAGGAGGAAAAGCCGGTTTTGTAAATTGTATGTCCGCTAGCTCTTTGAGACGAGATCTAGCTTAGGACGTGGAGATACGATATGAGAGGTACATGTACACATGTACAAACCATCAAATTTTTGAACATTCATTTGTTGATGTGTCAAATTTAGATTTTAAATTCAAAAAGTAAATAATTATTTTTAAATATTGAAGTAAAATATGCACCGTTTGGGTATATGATGTGAGGTTGAAAGCTACCTTTTTTCGTGGACTGTAGTGGAAAGAGAATGGACAGTCACAAACCCTGTGGAGGAAGAATCTCAAAGATGAAAAATGATAATAAACATGATAATGATAATGAAAATGAAAGTGAAACCAACTCTCTCTCTCTCTCTCTCTCTCTCTTCAACACACAGCCATCAGCCCATCAGTGTCACTTCACTTCAGCGGTTCAACACACTATTTTGAGGACATGCGTTTGCATTTCGTCTTTATAGTCTTGAATGCAATGAGTTGCTGAAAAAGGATTTGCCAGTGCAATCTCTGGCTTATCTTAGAAATGCTTCCATTTGCTTCTCAAAACCGACACTCACCATTTTGCCTTTTTGTTAGTTTGTGCATAAATAGACAGAGATAGAGAGAGAATTGAAGTCGCTATACAAGAAAAATATATTGCAATAAATCATTTTTATAGTGCGTGACTGCACAATTGAAATAATAAAGAAAGAAATCAATTCACTTGTTATCATTTGAATAAACCTCAGTTTATTATGTTATATACTGTGACTATTCAAGTTGTCTACATCATCGCGCATATTTCAATTTTAACGTCTTTCAAAAAGATTATATTTCTTTCAACTTATTAATATTAAAAATTCAAAATCAATTACATAATTGATTCGAGTCAAATCAATTTATATAATTAATTTTGCCAGCATCAATTTATATTAAACTGCTACTTTCATTGAATATTTATAATGGATTTTACCTGAAAGAGTTGTGTTTGATGGTAATTTGTGATGACAATAGCTGTATGTAGTATTATTTAAGCAAAATACATTGACATGAAATTGGGGGCGAACTAAGAGAAATGAAATCAAAACAAGATGCACTTCCTTGTATTTAGAGCAACATAATGGATGTAAATTTGTACTTACGATCGCTTCAATCAAAATGTACGCACCAAGCTTGTATATATATATATACCCCTGCATAAATGATTCTAATATAGTTGATTGTGCGCTACAGGAACCTAATGAATGTGTATTAATATAAGGTTATAGAACGCACATGATCTAGATGTAAGATTGAAGTGTTATTTAACATTTGCAAGCCAAGAAGATTCATGCATGTATAAGTATTTAAGAGGAGTTACCGATTGACTAAGAAAAGAAGCATTAATGCGATTTAAATAACAGATTAATCGTCTTTAATATTGTGGGTAAATTATCTTGTCAAATGAGAATAATAGTATTAATTAGGATTGCACTTACTTGTAAGTTGAGGAACTTCTCATGATTTGTGCTTGACACTTTGCATTTGTTAGAAAACTAAAATTATTACAAGAAATACACTGCACAAAAGGATCTCAACTTTTTTTTTAGTCAAACAAAAGTTGTTCAATTTATTTTTGGACATGCGGTGTATAACATTTCATTATTCATATGAAAGTACGTTTGTAAATTTTGTATTTTTAGAACCAATTCACTAATGAATCACTTTTCTGTAGTCGGTGTATATATATATATATTATCGTAATACAAATGAGCCAGGGGGAAAAACATACATAAAAAAGAATAAAAAGCATTTGGATAATTCAAAAGTGGAGATGTATAAGATCACGAATGAAGAATCATGGGAAAAGTCCAGCTGAAAAAGGAATCACGAGGGATGAACGTAGATTCACATGGTGGGTACCGTACAGCTCCTATAACATTCTATTGGGCCTAGGCTGCGAGCCTGGCCAGTTGAACAAGGTTTCAAGAATTGGACCCAGATCGGGGCCCGGTTTTAAAATGCACTTATTTGGGACCCAAATTAACAAAAACAAAAAAAAGAACTGGCGGTTATCCCAGAGGAGAGAGCTGGTCTTGTCATGCCTTTTGTTGTCATTCCCATTTTATTTTGTATGCCTTGACATATTTTATTATTGAGTTGTATTATATATACTCATTTTATGTGAGATATCATGCTGACTCATCCACTCCAGGTATGGATTATATTCAAATACGATTTACACTTCATCCAATTATAAATGAAATGTAAATTGACACAGGACCCCACACACAATGAGTACAAATAGAATTTTTCTATATTATTGCCACCCAATGTTTCTCTTATCTTTGCTTATTTTAAAAGTCATTGCCGAGTTTGGCTCGAGTTTCAACATTAATTTGCGGTAGATCGATAAACGCATCAAATTCTATTATACTACTATATAGTGGTTCGGTGCTTCCTTATCCATCTTGATGTGTGATGAGGACTGATCTTCATTTTTAGGAAATATAACTGCTTCGTGTTCATTACCGTGATGTGGATTACTCAGTTTTCAATGTATTGAATTTGTTGCAACAAGTAAGGTTGGGCTCTGGTAAGGAATTTTATAAATTTCTGATAATAAAGTTATACCCCTTCACCTGTTGTTTATCGTAAAACATACCGCTCTAATAATGCATTGTAAAAACATTTCATTTTGAATTTGTCGGGAGTATGGAGATTGAATCAAAGGACCCTTGAGATAATCTACAATATAATTAGGATTTTGTCATTATAAGTATCTTCAAAATATTCCTTTAGTTTTTATAAGTATCACCACTTAAATAATACAAACTAGTGGTAGGGATCAAAATATAATATTGAAAAAACAAGGGACTTAAAACCAACAAAAAAAAAATTAGAGAGACAAAAACCAATAAGGTATAAATTTATAATAACTAGAAACACATTTAAACCTATAATTTGTATCTTTCTAGGAGAGTAGGAGGTAATATGTGATGAGAAGTCATGAACTCGTGATGTAGGATGCTAATTGCACAACTTGCTTGAAAGAGATTCATCTTTTGTTCAAGAGTTATATTATTTGTATTTACTATATATAGGACATCGTGTCGACTCACATTTCATTCACCATTAGATGAGGTATGGATCCTATTCAAGTGGGATCCACATCTAATCTAATGGTAGATGAGATATGAGTTGTCACGGTGTTCTATGTATAGTGAGTATAAATAATATTTGTTTATTCAATATTCTCTGTTACCGAGGAAATTAAGCTGAATGAACATGCTATGATCATGAGGTGTTATTGTAAATGACCGTCGAGATTGTAGTGTGGTTCCAGGATTTAATTTTGCAAGAAGCTGAAAATAAGTATAGCTGTCTCTTCTCTTATCTCTGTTTAATTTTTAGCCACTTTCACTATTAAAATCTCACATGACCCATGGTGCTACCTATTTTAAAATCATTGTGCGTTAGTAACTTCCACAGCAGAGCTAGTTACTAAGATGGTACAACACTTTAAATACCTTTTGTAACTAGAATTTGGTGACTTTCCTATCTTAGTAGGCGGCATTTAACCTGAACCTCTTGGACGGAGAACCGCAATAAACCCATCATTTACAGCCGTTGGATTGGCATTGAATACAAGTTTGTGTCAGCATGAATGACCTACTACCTGTTAAACCGATAAAAGTGAAATGGTCTCAAAATTTCAAAGTAGCCGGACCCCTGATGTTATTAGAATTGCAACTAAGTGTCATTTTTTTGTCTTTCTGTGATAAACTTGAATATAATAAGGCCAAGGTCCGTATTTTATGAAGATAAAGCGACAATAATAAGTATCAATAGAAAAAAAGAAAAAGAAGCCACAATCAGGGCTATGTAATTAGACCATGGAAAAAAATTGTGGTTTCTTAAGTCCCCATTTACCTACCTCCAGATGCCTTGAGCAATGAAATTACTGGGCTACAAATTCAATAATTATACATTTTCGTTTGTTGCAATTGAACTTAGAATTAAACATACTATTTCAATATTTGTAGCGATGGTTCTTCATTTACCATGATAAAAAAAACATACCTAATTTTCACAAAAGTAGCATTGTATCTGTCATTCAAAGGCCAAGAGCCCAGGTCTCCGAGTTCCTTATTTATTTTTTTGTTTGAAGAAGCTGGCCACATTCCAAATTAAAGAATCAAAATAGGCACTGGATTTGGGTCCATATGCTTGCTGTTGCTGGACTGTACTCTCGAAGGAGATGGAACAATTTCAAGCACAAGGCACCGTTGAAGCCCCCCATGACAAATGACAAAGAATTGAACATAATTAAATCAAGAAATTGCACTAAAATCAGCAAATAATCCACCACATTAATTAAGTGAATGAAGAGGATGGAACCTCGACAGTTGAGGAAGAGATTGTTTTTGGCTTTGGGAACCCTAATTGTGCTTATTAAACCTTTTTGCGCAATAACACAGAACCGTCTTCATCTTGCTGTCATTGATCGCCGAAAAACAGATATCAACTTGAGTTTGCCTCATTCGTAAAAAATGTTGAATGCACATTACGAAGCAAGGGGCATGGCGGCCATGGCATCAAATGGGCACGACGACAACTGGTGGTTGTGATGCAGGTCAATTACTCCTTTCAGCCTTCAAACAATAAGGGGTGTCTTTAGAGGAATTGCAAGCCTGTTGGCATGGTAGGTGATAGATGGTGCTGTCACAACAATGGCATAGAACTTTCTTTTGTATTTCGAGTTAATGCTCATTTTAGTCCCTGACTTTTCACTCATGAGTCATTTTAGTCCCTGACTTTTAAATGAGTCAAATCAGTCCCCAACATTATAAAATGTGAATCAAATTAGTCCCTTATTCCACTTTTATTTAACATTTTATCAATTAGATGATGATATGTAACATTAGGTTATATATTATCATACTATGTGTCATCTAAAGTAGAATGAAGTTTAAAATAATTTATTTTGGTATCTAAAATTGTACAAAATGAATCAATTTAAAATGTATAATGAATATTTAAATGACTTATTTTGTATAATTTTAAACATCAAAATAAGTCATTTTAAAATATATTCTACTTTAGATGACATATGGTATGTCAAGGTATCACTTAATGTTATTAATAGAAAATTAACTACAATTGGGTTAAAGGACTAAAATGACTCACATTTTGTAATGTTAGGGACTAATTTGACTCATTTTAAAAGTCAGGGACTAAAATGACTCAATAATAAAAAGTGAGGAACTAAAATGAACATTAACTCTTCTATTTCTCTCTCACAGGCGCTTGGCATGCGTGCCCTTCCCTTGATTTATATTGGGGCAACAACTCAAATACTTGTATAAGGAAAACAAAGCCAATATTTCTATTTTGCAGAGGAGAAAATAAAAAGTTAGAAAATATAACCTACAATCTATTAAATTAGAAGCTCATGGAGAACCAAAACATTTGAACCCCATTCTAAAAGTTACCATTTTAGTAATGTTTGAGAACAAATTCTGCAATGCTCCTTACCAAGTAGGGAGCATCATACACCAAGCCATCTAATGGCTAGAATTTTGAGTGTCCACCCAAATATTAATTATGTATGGTGCATCATAAAATTTTCCCTCCCCGTCCCCTACCCTCTACCATCCATCTCCTTCCCCTTTGACTTACCATTTTCAACTCAATCCATCAATTTTTATGAAAGTTATACACTTCGTCTCAAAGTGAAAATCTAAACCAAATAATTTCACTTCTTTTCAAATCAATTTTTCCCAACTCAACTGGGAAAATTTGTCCAACCAAATATAGTAGCAACCTATCAGGATAAATTTTGAAAATACCAATAACATCATTTTTTTTTTCTGTTTCTTTTCATAGAAAATATATCATGGATATATCTAGACTAGTTCTAAGATGTAGGGTATACTACACGGGTGTAAGGTTCGACATGGCACATGCTCTTTTGGTGACTAGTCTTCACCCTTCTAAAACACATCTTACATTGTATTAGTTGTATTCAGATTGTGATACCCGAGCACATCTAACTTAATTTCTTTTTGTTGGTGTACATCTAATATAATTTTTTCCTTCATTAGGTTAGGTGTGACTATTTTGCTGATTTTGAAGCATTAGACATTGAAATATAAAACTCCAATTTGCCCACGTTAATTAAACTGTGAAACTAATGTCTGAATGCACAATAGGCTTAACCGTTAACCCCACATGTAACATAATATAATACTATTATTAAAAATGGCAACCCGTACTGATAATAGTATTATGTATATAACTTAATAGGTACATACATGGCATTACGGAGTTTTATTATTTTTATAGATTTCAGGGGCCTTATGAAATCAAGCTAGCGACAGGAGATTTAACTTTACGCGTCACTTTTCTTCGATAAAATAATAAGTAGAAAAAATAATTTTTTCAAGGCAACTCACTAAGATGCACATCTACGTTACTGGAAAGAATAATGCTTGACGTCCAAACAGCATTGCCTGCACCTATGGTACAATACTGAGAACCTAGAGCTATAAGTCTTATCCAATAAATTGACACAAATTCAAAGCCAAATGTTAATTCATGCATGCCAACTTACAGGAAATTGCTTGCAGAAGAATAGAAACCAGGCTAAGAGAGAGTCAGAAATAACTTTATCAAATACGTTAAGAAAGTACACACCAATCGTTAAATACACACCCAATTTATATAACGGTTCGACAAGCCTCTCTAAACTAGAATTCTAATTCTCTTCATTTTACAAACCTTGTAGTCATCCATTTTTGTCAAATCTAATATAATACAGTTTTTTTTTTTTTTCGGTCCTAAGTAACTTATAAGGAATGAATTAGTTCTCATTTTTTATGGATTTAGATACTAAAATTCAGCTGATCCATCCCTCTGAAAACTGTTAGAAGTAGTTTTGGGCTTGTAATATGCCAAAACTACATGATCAGCTTGCATAATTACTGGTTTCCTGTATTAACCAGCTGCTACAGCATCAGCTCTAGGACTTGTATCCAGTAGTTGATGCAGCTTTGCACCAGAGTTTGATTTGTTGTCACAATAACCATTCTCATCCTCAGTAGTCCTATCATTGGAACTGGAATTATTAACTCTCGATAGCAAGTTCTCTGTACTCACAGGTGCAGCCCTTTTGCTGTCAATGCTGTTCAGCATTATCTCTTCTGTTTGTCCCAGTTGAGCATTTTTGAGTTTTTCCTGAGGCAAACAATGAAATTACTCAGCATCATAAAATACAAGTCAAATGCATAGGGAGAAACAAGCATTATGTGGACAGTACCCTTAATGTAGCATTTTCCACACTCAGTTTTTCAGAATTATCTGTCAATCGATTTATTTCCGATTTCAGTGACACATTCTCAGCATTCAAGGATTCAACTTTTCGTGCCAGTTCTTCAGTTTCAGCCTGAACAGGGGACTACGCATTAGTCACAACTCACAAGCCAATATCAAGTACAACCTTTTGTTTTTGATTGTGCTTCGTGCACACGCAAGCACATGCTACACACGTATAAATGCATGATGGGAAAGAAACTCAACAATATATGAATTTTAACTGTCAACTACTAAAAAAACAAATAGGAACTTTAAAATATATAAAAGGAAGCTGCAACATCAATACCTGCTTCCTAAGTCTGGACCTTCTAGCAGATTCTCTATTTGATTGTTTCCTCCTCTCACGTTTCAGCTCACGCTCATTCTAAGGAATCCAAACATAACCACAAGAAAAACTTTTGCATCAGCAAAAGATAACGATGCTGCATTATTAGTAGTTTATTATAACGTGTTTCACAAGCATCTGAATTGTACCATATATGATCGAGCATCTCTGTTTGACCTGAACCACTAGGATGAAGTATATGCTAACATACCTGTATCCAAGCTTCTGCAGGCAATACTGGCTGTAGGGCATTTGTTTTAGAATGGACACTCCTCAGCTCCAATGCAGTGGTCATACCTGAAGAAACTACAGGTCCAACTAATTTTCCAGAAGCACTAGCAGGGGCAATTGGCAGTGTCTTATCAGAAGCTGCAGTCTCCTTGGAAACTGGAGTTACTGGACTAGCTTGTAACTCAGTTTTTCCTTCTCCATCTGCTTGTACAGTGGGGAATAGCATGACCATCAGCACATAATATGTCAATGCCCTAACTACTAAATTTAATAGTTTCAGATGCTTGTGGATAAACAAGTTTTGGATGTAAGACATTTCTTTAGAAGTTGCAAGTATAGGACACAGTACCTATACTAGGTACTGTAAAGGTAAAAGCCCATCTTAGAGTCTACCTCATTTGTCAGACTAATCACAAAGTTAAAAACTTGGGTAAAGTTTCACCTTACTGAGCATAAATAATAAGATAGCATTCAACTAATCAGAGACCCTACTCAATTAACTGGCTGACACCATGTGTACAGTGATGATAACAGAAGCATAATCGTGATGCCAGGACAACTCTATTGTTCATCAAGATGTGACACTTGGTGAAGAACAGAGTCATACCAGTGGTTGGTGTTCCCTCACGGCTTCTTTTCCTTCTTGTTTGATTAGCCTGAGCATAAGACGGGCAAATATAATACTTTAATGTTTCAATTGGGTCAAATCATTTTAAAGAGAAATATACTATAGGCGAAAACTGCACTCGGCCAACAATGTGCAGGAAAAAAAGAAAAGGGCTAATTGCAAGCAAGTTCTCACCCCTGCGGTGTTGCCATCACTTCCATCACTGGAACCCTCAGTATCCACACTGTCCATATCATCATAAACTTAGTTATCCACAAGAACCTATCAGAATAACTAACTCAAGGACTAGTCTTCTACATGGAGGGAGAGAGTAGAGTTCAATTCCACTAAAGAGTATCTGATTTCCTCCTCTCCATGACCTCCCAATGTAAGAAAATTCCTAGAAATATTCATATAGAGGGAAAACAGAATGACAAACCTCTGTGATAGCTTGTTTTCAGCTCCATGCTCTGCACTCTCAGCATGGCCATCGCCAATTGACATTGCAAGCCCATCAAACCCTTTCAATTTCTTAATCAAACCCTGATCAGAATTTCCAGATTTTGGTGGTGTCTCTAAACTTAAAGGCGTTCCGGTCTGCATTGTTACACAAATTCAAACCAATCATAAGTTAATAGCATCCAAGGACTAAAATAGTAAATGATCTCAGAGAACATTAAAACTTACAGCAGGTGAAGATGGAACTCCTTGACCATGTGGATGTGGCCCCTATTTTTTAGGAATGCAATTCATAAGAACATGGGCCAAAATTCCAACCAATAAAGCATAAATAATATATAATTAAGGATGAAAAGCTGTCTGTAGTAGCCCATTTTATAAGCTATGAAGACATAAAATTATAAATTAATTGCAACAGTTATAATAATAAAATCATGCAGAGGTTAAATGACACCTGAGATTCGCCCAGGTATAAAAGACACTAAAATTACCTATTCCAACAGAAACAGAGGAATCACATCTCAAAATTGCTAACATCCATGATCCATATTGATCGATTTCATTACACTATAAACCATGCAGCTCATGGTCCATAGAACAAAGATATGTTTGAATAAAAAAGGAAAACAGAAAAAGAAGAAAAGAAGAGAGAGAAAATTTTTGTTTTTGCTTTTTTTTTGGGGAAGAGAGAGGGGGGGGGGGGGGGATCAACAAAAACGAATTGCAAGCAAGTAGACTTACAACAGGAACTCCAGGGTGAGTATAAACCCCTCCATGTGAATAAAATGCTGCATAAGGCGGCCCATAAGGTGGCATCATAGGCTGGAAGAAATAATAAGTTGGCGAGTTACTCATCCATGCCATCTAGTGTATATATATACCCACATATCCAAAAAAACAGAGAACGGTGATAAGAGTACAAAATAAATGATGCATTGGGGTACTACCTGTGGAGGCCCCCACATGTAAGGGTGAGGAGTGTGACCAGAAGCCACAGCTGAGTTGTAGTATGGTGGAATGGTGACTCTTGGCCCATAATATGCCTGAAGATATAACAGACACATTAATTTACCATAAGCAGCTTCATGCTTGAATACTTGTCAAGTGGCCCAATTCCAAGTGGATAAAAACACTCAACATCAATAACTACTTTTCAAAAGAAAAAGCAATTCAGGGCCAATGCATATTTCATCCTATGCCTAGATATTCGTACACTAACTGATTAACAAAGCCAGCAGTAAAGCAATGCATAATTTCAGTTTATATTGATTAGGATAATAAATATTGATTGCAACTAACAGAATACAGATCGAGTTAAAGGAAAAAGGTAGATAACCTGCATGGCTGCCCAATCAGGATAGACATGAATATTGGTCTGATTGGCCTGATCCTGTTCACAAGGGAAATACAACAGTGTTAAGGTAAAAGCTTTTCACAAATGTATCCTCACCCAGATACTGTTCTGAGCTTACCGTAGTTACAGGTGAGGGTGGTTTTTCAGTCTTGGTAGATTTATCTTCCTCACTGTTTCCCATTCCAGGCACCAACTGGAAAACACAGGGTCAAATAATGTAGAAGGATCCTTGCTACTTCCCCCAAAAATGATTAAACTGCATTAATAGGAGCCATGTCAGTTGTTATCAGCAAGAAGATGTACCAGTCTGACAAGGTGAAATTCACAAACAAGGATTTATGCCATTCAAAACCTTCACATGATCCTATATATTCTTGGAAAGGCAACCAGCACAACATAATTTTTATTAATTTGAAAAACAATAACTTCTCACTGTTGTAGACAGGCTAGACAGGGCAAAACACTTGCACTGCGAAAGGCAATTCCACCAATCTCAAATTATTGCTTCTATAGATTAATTAAAAAAAAATGAAGTTAAAAAAAATGTTAAAAATAGGTGCAGAAACGAAATACATCATGTTACATGAAAGGAATTAGATGCGTCATACCAACTATTTAACAGCCTTAACAGCAATGGGAAATCTGGTTCACCATGAACAGGCAGATTTCATAGAGAAAACCCCCCAAAAGAAAGAGAGAAATTTTTGTAAAAAAAAGTCCAACAAACAACATATATATCAAAAGAACTTCTGCTGTTTGACCATCAAAGCTTGTTAGGAATAACTGCACAGCTCATACAAAAGATTGCTATTTTCACTTCCCCATCTCTAGCAAAACCGCTAGAAGAGATGCAATAAACCTCTAGGTGGACAATTCAGCACCTACCTAAGATGACAATTCAGTTATTCACAATGGACTTTTGGCAGGGTGAACCAAGTTTCAGATTTACATATGAGAATAACCGTCTGATCTATAGTTACTTGAAGCATAATGCTTTGATTTCACTCTTAAATTAACTAAAGTAAATGCTTCAGAAGTAGAGTGGGGCCTAAAATTACTGGGGCATCAGAGAAGGAGCCAACACCAGTTTCAACTTTTCTGGTACCTTGTTAGAGAAAGCGGGATTTCACAAATACCTTTCAGGAAAGGTTTAAAGAATGAAGTATTAAACGGTAAGCTATAGATTATAATCCAATCCAAAGGACATAAGAATGAAACACGAGTAAAAGACAGAATGATAGAGGGTCAATCCTGTCTTTTTACACCCCCAAAAGCCGGATAGAAAGAGATGGACACAGCATAACATAATCTAACCCAACAAGACATTCCGGGGCTAGATGACAAAAATGCCCTTCCAAACCAATCTCTTTTTCCACTTTCACAAGGGTCAAACAAAGACAAGGAATGGTGAGGAGACTATTGAAACTCCTGAATTTGCTGCCTGAACCTCCATTAGATTATGATTTACAGGTCTTAACCAAGATTAAATACCTGTTCTGTTCAGAAGCAACTTGCTATGGGAAAACTTACAAAATTATGGTCCGTTTGGTTTCTGTAGCATCAGGGGGTAAATAGGCATCTAGAATGAAATGAACACACAATTTGAGAACTTCCAGAGATACAGTAGGAGATCCAAAGGAAAGGACTCACAATTCTATCCTTCTTGTTTGGCTAGCTAGAAATGCAGAGCCACAATTAAAGCAAAAGAACAAAAACGGAGCACGGGAAATTCACAAATTCATGGTTACACAAAACTAAGCTGAAACACAATATGTTCTCCTTCCACAAACTACAAACTAAATCCACTCACTTGCACCCATTTTCTTAGACCCGAAACAAAACCCACATCCAAAAAGCATTAAAAATCGAAACTTTCACGAAATCCCAACAAGCAAAGTAGCAGAATTTTACCTGACAATACCCAAAAGAAAAAAAAAAGAAACAACAAAAAAAAAGCCAGCCCTCGTAGCTTAGAGTATGCTCAAATTTGAAATTTCAGACCAATAACACAAAAACGTCATAGATAATAGTGGGAGCTCCGCATTTTCTCTCTCTGAAAAAAAAAAACGAGGGAAAGAGCTTTTGGTTTGAGAAGGAAGGAAGGAAGGAGTGGAAAGGATGAAGGTGGTGGTGAAGGAGGAGAGAGAGATAGACAGGGCGATGTCCACGTCACCGTACACGTGTCGTATGTAGCAGGTGGCGTATACGTACGCCGTATATACGGTTCGGAAGGGGTGTGGTGGTTGTTGAGCTGGCCCATCGCTAATCGCGCTGGCCAAGTTGTTTATTCCAACGTCACCACAGCCGTACACGTGGTCGCAGCAGAATCCATCTACGCGTCTTGCGTTGTGGGGGTCCAGCCTAGCCACACCTCTCATGTGCCTTACGTGGTCTTTGAGGTGAGATGAGATTCACCTTAATTAATTAACTATTTCTATTTCGTTAATTACTAATTAATTGCCGAGGTTAAACGAGATTGGTTAAATATTGAATAATATTTAAATGGAATCAAGTTAAACTACATTGAATAGGTCCTTTGGGATCCACAAGGAGCCACTCGTAATGGGTCCTTAAAATCTTTGGCTACGCCAGGTAAGGACTGTTTCTGATATTTTGCTGCCCTTTTGCTTTTGGGTGCATTTAATATTTTATGTGCGGTGTAGGAGTAGGATCTTTTTCTTCTCTTTTTATTTATTCTTTTACACAACTAGTATTTGAAATACAAAATTTCAATTAATCTAATTTAAGTTAAAAAAATTATTCCCTCGAAGAAAAAATTAGGAAAATTTATTATGAAGTTAAAATTGTCTAATAATTTTATTTTTTTATTTATAATTATTAAATTTAACATAAATTTAATTTGAATATAGTAATATTTATTTATATTTAATTCTTATATTTATTATTTAAAACGTCATGCAAACCTGATATAGAAAAAATTATCACACTATTGACACGTCATTTAAAAGCTTAGTTAAAACAATAAATATCGAATCACTTTTAACTAATGAAAGGTTTGACTTTTTATTTGTCATTTTTTAAGGCTTTAAATATAACCTACAATTATGCCAAAGAAGACATAAAATGAAATAAAATAAATTTTCGAAAGATTGAGTTGTGAATGTAAGTACAGAGGCTGTCTTTTTATGGTTAATGGCTAGAAACAGCCATTTGTTGAAATTCTTAAACGAATGAAACATTGCAAAATCATGCTTAGTCCAAAGATTGCCGAGCACATCCGAAAGTAATAGTGAGATGCTGACTAATGAAGGGCACATAATCCATACGGCCAAAAGAGATTTTGTCCACTACGTTCGTTCTCTTTCGCTTTCCAATGTATAGATCTCATGTTTAATTACTTCAGATATGGTAAGTATTATTTGTGAATCAAATTTTATTAATTTCTTAATAGAAAGTGGCCTCCTATGCATGTCATATAAACATGAATTTGGATTAATTAGGCGCAATAAATGGGCAAGTTTCTGTGAGATTTCTATAATTTAAAATATGTTCAAATTTTAATGTACAAGTAAATGGGAGCTTATGTTATGTTATAACCTCAATAGGAAGACGGCTCTAAGCCCCCCTGCTTCCCAAAAAAAAAAAGCTAAATAGGAAGAACTACCACTCAAAAAAGAAAAACGCACTTTGGCGGGGGGCTTTTGATGGATTTGTTGTTAAAATGGTCCAGTTTTACACTGGTAGGAGTATGTTAATCAAGGGTTCGATTCCTAACGGTGTGTATGTAAAAGGTTTCATGGCTAGAGACAAGACCCGCTTATGTGATCTCGAAGGGGATTAGTCATTGCTTCCGGCAGTAGATACCCTTGATTTATCCACAAAAAAAAAAAAAGTTGTTACATGCCTCAAGTTTGGAATTAGAAAGAAGTGCAACCGAATTGAGACTCTAAATGTGAGCATACATGCTATGAAATGGTTTCATGGATCATGTATTCTGTGAAGGGGTATAGCGAATGAAACTTGAGAAGAGAAGATCATTTGTTATTTAGTCTGATACAATTTGACGCACTAAACGATAGATTATACTTTGTTAGCACAGGAAAGTGCATCATTGAGCAACTTGCTATTAAGGGTGGGTTATCTTTTGCTGCTGCCTGCTGTGTCTTGGCTTCAAATGGGTGCTATCGTCTTGTTGATCTGAGGTGTCTTGGATAAATCTAATGTAGTATTTGTCTGCTAATTCTTGCTGCTTTTCGCATTTTGTACTCTTCGCTCTTCTCACTTCTTTTGAGTGGATTGAGCCTTCAATAATAATTATCGAATAAGAAGGATTTTTTATCGGCGGAATTTATAACCCTAGCAAGTCATAGCTACTATATTATATTTGGCTGAGGATACTCTAAAACGAGGGGAGTTGTAAAAAAAGAAAAAAGAAAAAAAAGTAAGTAATTAATTCATTTGGATCATTATAATATTAAGTTAGGTAAAATGTATTAATTGAATCATAAATTTTTATAACTTTTTCAATAATTATTAAAAAAGTTATCTCCAAAAAAATTATTTAGCTTTGAATTAGGGTAAATTAAGCCAAAATATAACCTGAACTTAATCCTAAAAATTATATCGAGTCGAATGAATCGAACCAAACAAACCCCAAAACGGACTGATGCAGGACACTGGTGCAGGATATGCGAGGAACTCCAACTTCTTTGCGATCATTTTTACTGTGATTATAAATTAGTCGATCGCATATATGGTATTGAAAAGATCATTCATTTTCAAATTTAGAGAGGGAAATTCAAACGTCAAGCAGCAAGCGAACTTAACTACAAACTCAAAGAAATAATTTAGTGCAACTTATAATATTAAATCTAATATATAAATCAACAGATAAGGCCCAAGTATCAAGAAAAAGAAGAGAAGCACGGGGATTAGGGACGAATAATAGAAGAAAAATGTTAATACGTAATCAAGTTTATGATAAATTTAGAGGTTAAATATGTTTTACCTCTAAAATTTAGGTTATATACAATTTATATTGTAACTTTTCAAAATATATACTATAACACCTCTAAATTTTTTAAACAGTGCAAAACTCTCATTGACATAATTTTGACATCTAACAAATATATGATTTATGTGTACTTAACCCCTGATATTTTTAATTTGTATAACTTGATATTTTGTCCTTGAATTTTCATGTGTAATTAACCTCCTGATTTTTTTATTGTGCGTAACCCGACACTCTAATATAACTTAAAGTTTTGTAATGTTCGGAAAATAAAGGTTTTTTTGTACAGTTTCAAAAGTTCAAGATGTTCTAATATACATGTTAAAAAATTATGATGTAAACTATATATGACTTAAAGTTTAAGAGATAAAATTCATTTAACCCTAAATTCTATATGTGATATGATCTTAATGAGTACAGTTGTAACATTTACATAATTTTAGTTTTAGGTTATGTTTTAAATAATTGATATATTACCATGTATATAATTTATGGTGAATCAAAAATTATACTATCATTAGTTATATCAGTGTACGGATAGATAAATTGAGGTCAGATTGGAATGGAAGTATGGAATAGCAAGTCTCCGTTTGGTTTATCTTTCACTAGAAGTATTTTTTAAAAGATTATATTGAAAAGAATTACTTTAAAAAAATAAGTAGAAAAGAATTTATTTATGTTTGATTTTGATATTTCAAAAATAAGTTGAAGGGAATGATTTTTGGTTGAAAAGAATAAAGTAAAATTACTTTTAAAAACACAATTACCAAAAGGGTTTCTTTATACGAGAGTGAGAATAAAAAATATGTTTGAATAAGAGTTAATATATAAAAGTAAATTACGAATAAAGATAAATATATAAAAATAAATTTTATTTTATTAAAATAAAAATAAAAAATAAATTATATTTCTTTCTATTAAAATTATTTTTTACCACCTTAAAAGTAATTTTTATCTTATCAACTTATTACCCAAATATATTTAAAACTTTTCATTTTCATTTTAAGGTGTCTACAGGTATTTTTGGGTTTACCATTCTGTAAACCAGACAAGCACTAAGAAGAGTGGGATGGCACCTCGCTTTCCGACGCGGAGAGCACTCCATGTGTCATGTCTGACGCATCTTTCCTTCCTTCCTTCCTTCCTTTGACTCACTCACCAATCTCTCTGATCTGATCTCGACCTTCCATTCCAACTCACCTCCAATCTCTCTCCACGCGTCCCTTTTATCAATCATTTAAATGCGTGGGGCCCCCTCTCTGCTCAATTCTTCTCCTCTCGCCCAGGCCCAAAAAGACCAAGCCCGCACCGCATCGACCAAAAATTCATAGATACTCTCATGGATGTGGGCTCAGAAAAACATTTAGGAAAGGATTATGTTGTTAATTTTAAGATTAGGCTTGACTGAAGTGAAGGATATTTTGTGTTTAACCCAACAAGTTGGAGAATTATGCAATTAATTAATTCGTTGATTATGTTTTCGTCTAATTGGATATTTATTATTATATATATTTATTCAAATAAGTGGTGACATGCCCAACGAAGGTGGGTTATAGGTAGTGGGGCCCAGCGCCTAACGGAGGACAGCAGGGTTGTGTAGCCAGCCCACCGATCAGCTATCACGTCACTGAGGCCCGCGTGTACCTTCCACCTGGGGATGTTACCACGTGGTGTACCATTATTGGTTTTCCTGCCTCCACGTTTATCCATCCGGCTTGCCGTAGTATATTAATTTAATGGGTTTACCTCCATACCCTCCCGAAACATATCATGACAAATCTTTATTGGTAATTTAACTCATGTCAGTGTTTAATTAATATTTTTAAATATTAGAACTTATATATATTTTTATTTCTAGTTTGTCCAAGGGAGCATCTAACAAATATACAAATTTAGCAAAATTTCCAATTAATCCTTACACTAAAAACCCTAATTTCCTATCCTATCAATTTTTCATTAATAGTAATTTGTGAAAGAGATACCAATTCATTTCCTTCTACTCTCCTTCTATTCTATCTATTCGGATGCATAATATTAAAGATTTTTCTATATTTCTTATTCTCCCTTTTTTTTTATTTGGCATGAAGCTGAATTCGAATGTGGATAGATAAATTGTGCTCATTCATTCTTATTATCCATCATCCCCCTCCTCCTTCTTCTTCAATCATGAGGCTTAAACCTTTTTCTTCATCCTTCCATTTACGTCATGAACTTTATATGAAATTACATTGACATTTCACTAAATTATGAAATTAGAATAGTATTATTGGATTGTGTTGCATTAATAGTCTGTTCTTTATTTTTAGTTTATAGAAATACCAATGATCACAAGATGCTCTACTTTGAAAAATAGTATTTTATCTCCAAATGCAACAATCTGCTAACTACCCAAAGGTGATCATAAAGTTAAAACTACTCTATAAGAGTAATTGTTGATTCTCAATTTCTTTAAAAGTATCGAGTTTACCTTTAGAAAGTCTGAATTAGGATAAATGCCTAAATTCTCAAAGCATGGATAACCTTTTCATAGATATTGGTTGTACATATAATATGAATTTACTAATGACAATATTTCAAGAAGGAATGAAAATGCAGGTGCAATTTCAAATAAAGGGTTATAGCGTGAAGAAAAGGTTTAGGGTTGAAGATAGGAGGAGAAGAAGGAGAGAACGCTGAGGTTAGGGATCTACTTGAGGGATGAATTAGAAATTTTATTAAGTTTGTATATTTATTAATTGACCATTGGGAATAAATTAGAAATAAAGAAAGTTACAAGTTTCAATATCTAAATTTGCTGAATAAATATTGACTAGATGCTAAAACAGATAAAAAGAATAATAAAAACATGTTATGTGATGATATGTTTCAGTACCTGCTCATTTATCATTAGTGCCAAAGCAATCACCTTAATTTAAAAAAAAAAAAAAAAGATTCCATCAGGGTTGAATCTATAAATGATTCAAAGGAGAGGTCAAACATATTAATCATAATTATATTATAAAATAAAATTTGTAATATATATTAATATAAATAATAATATATATGTAGATATTGTCACATCATACTTGGTACATTATATAAACAATTTATAAAATTTTTCAATAATAAAATATATTCTGTAAGTCAAATTAAAATTATAAATTATAAGTATTTTACTTGAGTACTTGAGAGTTTCAATTAAGTATTTATAATTTACTATGTGTACTCTATTATAAACTGACTATCCAATAAATAAATCATGTATAAAATATTTATTTCAAGGATGTTATATTATAAATTTTTTATAACAACTTTAAAATCGTCTTTAATAAACTAACCAATATATTTAGAATGAATTAATAAAATTGAATGTGAATGTATCTAAATAATGAAAATAAAAATGTGATGTATATTTTATTTTTTTTCTTGAATATATACATATAAACTTAAATATTTTTTAGCTATATATACTTTCTTAGTTTTGTAGATAATAACATGATAGAGTTATGTTATTTTGATCCATTTTTTTAATAAGACACAACGTCAGTACACTCACATTTATTAGTGAATTTAGTATGAATTCCATTTAGTTTGACTCTCACACCCTATTAAATGATAAATATGAGTGTGTCAATACATTATCTCATAAAATGTGTGTCAAAATAATATTTCTTTATATGATATGATTATCTCCAAAATTTTAAAAAAATTTAAATCAACTTATAATATTTTTTATTCTATATATATTGATCATTTTATCATTTTTAATGTATTATCAATACTAATAGTACCATACTCAAAGCGGGCTTTCTCTCGCCAACACGCCGACATTATATGTCATGGTGTGAGAATAATTCTTGAAAAATTCCTGAATGTTGCGAGAGAAAGAAAAAAATATTTATTATGTTTCATTTATCAATTAACACGTTGATTTTGTAGGTTATTGTTATTTATAATTTTTTTTTATATTTTCAATGTAAAAATTTACGTATCAATTAATAAATAAAATAAAATAAATATTTTATCTTACTAAAAAAACCTCAAGTATTTCCCATAATTATATCGTTAATATAAAACACCAGCCTACCCTATCTCGGCAAGAGAACAACAAATTACAAACAAGTTTCCATGTCAAACTATTGTCTCCATAATTGAAGCATGAAGTGATTTACTATGCCAACAAATACCAATATCTGAAAATTGTAGAGATTTAAAAAAATTGACTTCATATATAAAATTTAAATTTCATAATTATTTTTCAAGAGTTAAAAACAAATGCACCCGTAATTAGTATGAAAATCATGGGAGATTTCCAAAATCCAAATGTACTCATTTTTAGCAAAATATACTCCCAAGGATTTACCACCCTAAATCAGAACATCCGCAAATGGATGGTATAACGTATCTGGAGCGAGTGCAACGTATTAAAAAGCTGACTTGCCTTCATCAATCATATCATGAAAAATTTGATCATAACACGGGCTGTGAATAATACCATCCTTAATCAGGTTATATAGCGCATAGTTTTCAAACTCGACTTTGACAATTAATCTGGTTAACGTATTAGATCACTAGGTTATTAGTTTAATTGGTTAAACCATATATTATTAATTAAACATGTAAAATTTATTAAAATTTAAATAATTTAATTAAATTTTATAACTAATTAATAATTTAACACATTTAAATAGTAAAGTAAACTGGAAAAAATCATCAAATAATTAGACTTACAGGATTATCCTAAATTAAATTACACAAAATTGAAAAATAAAAGTTAGAGTATAAAAAAATTGAAAAACATATCACTGGTGCCGCCATTTTGTCATCCAAAAAGAGTGCTGCCATCCCCATTTTACAGAAATTGAAAAAAAAAAAATTGAAGTGTTTATAGCTGGGACCCACTCGGCCACTCCCACTCACCCACACAGCCATTCTGTCTCCAAACCTTCACCCACACAAGTCTTCTCTCTCCCCCATCCGTCACCTACAGACCCCTCTTCAATAGCTTCACACCAAGCCACCCACACACCCTCTTTCACACCACCGCACCATAAACATAGCTGAACCTCTATCAACCACAGCCATTGAGCCCAGCCCCCACCTTTTTCGTGCGATTATAGGGAGTGAGGAAGCCAAGCTAGCTTGGAGAACAAAATTTGCTAGTCAGCTCTAGAAAGTCAGAGCTTCTTCATCTGAATGTATAATTCCCCAACCACACTAGTAAAATGATTTTTAAATTCACCAGGCGGATGACTTTCCACGTACACCAATATAATGGGTGCAATGAAAAAATGAGTAACGATATTTTTTTAATAATTAATTTATAATCTTTCTAATTCATATTTTAATTTGCAATGAGATGACTAATATTTAAAAATAAAATTACACAATATCTTCTAATTATTTTAGATGTAATTTACACAATATTAACAAATTTACATTTTAATTCATATTTTAATTTATAATCTTTCTAATTCTTTTGGATGTAATTTATACAATATTAAAAAAAGTACTAATATACCTGAATAAAATTTAAATTTAATTATTTTTAGATACATCAATTAAAAGGATTTATTATTTTTAATGAATGACATCTCATTCATAAACATACAAGTTGTGTTAGTTATGCGCTCCCTAGTTTAGGGACATCCATGGATACTAACATACCAAAAGTGCGTTTTTAATATCTTCTTGTTATCCTAATAACATATATTTTTTGAACTGATTTAACTTAAAAAAATCTAGGATGTCTATCATGGAAAAATTCTAGCCTATACATAAGTATAACAATTCATATCTAAACACGCTTGTAATAAAAATAAAGAGATGCATAATTAATAATTGTATCTTGAATAAAATTAATAGGACTAAATTTTATTGTAAATATGTCTAAATTTAATTTGTTAGAATTGTATCTATATAAATGCATCTCATCTTGTCTAACATGACACTTATTTCAAATATGGGTTTAAATGTCTTTTCGGGTAAACATATCTTGCGGGTGTGATATTAACTCATTTTATTGTTTATATACCCATTAATGACACAATTTTTATATTGTGATCTTATTCATGCCGTTTAATTTTTAACATTGTTATATTATAATGATGATATATGTACTAAATTTAAGATTTCACATAATCATGTAATATTATGCATTATATCCAATAGATAATGTATAATTTTGATAAATTAAAACTTGATTCTCATTATCCTAAATATTAACCAAGATCAAATCATATAATATTATTTTTTTAATTAGTGA
This sequence comes from Dalbergia cultrata, assembly GCA_031216105.1. Taxonomy (NCBI): domain Eukaryota; kingdom Viridiplantae; phylum Streptophyta; class Magnoliopsida; order Fabales; family Fabaceae; genus Dalbergia; species Dalbergia cultrata. Next base: position 2,783,329 of record CM062353.1, on the reverse strand, counting down.
ATAAAAAGTTGATTTAAAATTATAATATATAACTAATTATCATTATCTAAATGTCAATTAATTTTGTAGAAATGTTAATTATTAATAATTTTATTGTTACAATTGGGCGGGAGGCAATTTCAGAGCAATTATTCTCTTTTTATTTATTATATAGATAGATTCTAGTGCGATTTTGACATCTATTATTATGGATAGATATAAATAGATATTGTAGGTTGTGATGAGATGGTTTTGGTAAATAAAATCAAAATTAATTTATAACAAATTATAAATTTTCAAATTTAATGTTCAAGATTTTAAGTAAACTCTTAATAATTAATATATGATATATGTCTATACAAATAGCAAAATCATTGCCATTTTAAGATCATCACATTTGAAAAATATATTGAACTAGTCGTTTGACTCGTGCGATGCACGGGGAGATAATCAAAAAAAGTTTGTTGATTATTATAGACTTTTTTTAATATCTTATTTTAAATATCATGTTTATAATGTTGAAAAAGTCTTGATAAATGACCTATAACTAACAATAAAAAGCCTATTTTATGAAATTTTTACACATTTTGAAAGATGAAATTATTGAATAAAAAAAATGAATAAATGAATAATTTTAGTATATCATGAGTCGTTTATAGAGATGACAATAAGTATCCATAAGAAATGGGACATGTCCCACGCCTCCCGTTACCGTATAGAATTTTGCCTCTCATCCCTATCCTCAACCCTTTACGGGTCCTCATTTCCCATTTCCCATATAGACTTTGATTTCATATGATATTCAATGGTTTATTAATAAATTTCAAATAGAGAAAAATTTAAAAAATATTTTACAACTTGAAGCATAAATATCTATAATAACAAATATTATTAATGCAACATAATTCAAATTAAAATAAAAAATGCATATGTAATGCAAATACAATAAAATTAATTTAAAAAAATGAAGGTGTATTATCCTTATCCCCATATTTAACAAACGGGAACTTAGGCCCTATCGGTTGTCCTTGTGAAGATAAAATATGTCCCAATTTTCTTTCTCATTGTGGGTAATTATTGCGTGTACCCATTTTTAATTTATTTTTTATCATTCCTAGCCATTTAAAACTTTTTAGTAAATTAAAATATTTAATTTATAAAAATATAAAAATATATTTTCTAATTCAAAAAATAATGAATAAATTTAATTTATATGAATTCAATTACACGTCCTTTCCTTGTACATCCTTTTAATAAATCAAAATATCAATTTTAAAATATATGTTATAATTAATGTGTAATGATTAGTAAAAAAATCATATATAATTCTAATTTATATAATTTCAATTATCAGAGCAGTATATTAATTATATTATTATTTTCAATAAAAAATTAATATAATTATTTAATTTTTTAAAAATTAATAAATATTTAGTATCATTATCAAAGAAGTGTAAATTGTGGAATTGATTTTTTTAAATATTTTAATATTGAAAAATTGAAGGTATTTATTTTAAAAAAAATTGGTATGAAAAAATTATGGAATGTTCAAGTTATAAAAAATCAAATAGGATATAGTGATATAGATATATAGATAATTTTTTTTATTATGATTTTCAAAAGTTCTAGATTTGAAGTTAGAAAATTTTCCTTTAATCCAGTCTTCATTTAGAAATTTGTTTCAATTTTCATCCACATCCTTATCACGGGTCCCCATTTCTCTTTTCATGTGGAGCTTTTAATCTATATCGACATTTTTGAGTTCATTAAAAAAAATTAAAAAGGAGAAATTTTAAAAATACATTAATATCAAAGAATTGTAAACTATGGAATTGATTTTTTTAAAAATATTTTAGTGTTGAAAAATTGAAGGTATTTTTTTTTTAAAAAAAATAGTATGAAAACGTATGGAATTGATAGATTGGAATGTTCAAATTGTAAAAAATTAAATAGGATATAGTGATATAGGTAGATAAATAATTTTTTTATTATTATTTTCAAAAGTTTTAGATTTGAAATTAGAAAATTTTCTATAATCCCATCCTTAGAACTTTTTTTCCATTCTCATCTACATTCCTGTCACAAGTCCTCATTTCTTATTCCACGTGGAAGACTTTTTATGTAATTAGTGTTAAATATTAGGATTATATCAATTATTATCATATTTAATTAAGAATAAATTAATATATTAGTATTATAATGAGTCTTAAATATTTGATAAAGAATAAATTTGGTAGAAATTTAATTTTGAATTATTATCATATCAAAATCAATCAATTAGCAATTTGTTAACAATCTGACCTGCCCATTTTTTATTAGAAAAAATACTATTTTTAAAGCTTATTTATTTTGGAAATACCTCATTTATAATTTTTTTATATTATTTTTATAATGTGAGGCTATTAATGATTCTTAATTTAATTATCGGTCGTAATTATATTGACACGAGTTCTCTCTTAGTGCAAATTATAATATTTAATTATTGTAATATTCGATTCCTTAATGATTGTAATATTTGATTTTATTTCATATAAAAATAATTAATAAGTAAATTATAAATTAAGCTTAAAAAAACCTGTAGACATAAAGATTGAGAAATGTGAGGCCTAAATCACTATATAAATGACATGTGAAACCTAAATCACTATATGAATGACATGTGTAATAGTTTCCATGAAATAACTCTGAAATATTAATATAAATAGATAAATTATTCAAATAAACATCAATAGCACAAAATAAATTAATTTAGAAAATATTGTGCATATATATATATATATAACAATAATAACAAATTAAATCTTTAAGATATAAAATGATAATAGATATCATTTGATTTAATATCAATTAATGATAACATTGAAGGATTGATATCAAATAAGATTGATAGAACTTTAGCAAAAAATAATAATGATAGACCATTTGACATCAGCTGCAAATTTTGTATATTAATCAATCAAATTTTTTATTTTATTAGAAGTTTGATATTTTTATATGAAATATCTATTGTTCATTATTTAATTTATTTATTGTTAATTTATAATTTTATGTTTTACTTATATTTTGTAAAAACTGTTGGAGTAATATAATTTTTTTTATCAAGTACATTACATAAAATGAATTGAAAAAGTAAAATGAAGAATATATGTTTGTATACATTGCAAAAATATGTTTTGAATAAAATTCAATTATATTTAATAACTATTATTCAATTTTAATAATATAATCTTTTAAGAATATAGATTAGTTTTAAATTATATGATTTTGCATTTATTATATTGTTTTAATTGATTATTAATGTAAAGGTAATTTTTTTTATATAAAATAATGTAAAGGTAATTTTTTTTTCTAAAATAACATAAAGAAAATATTGTATCATGTAAATATAATTCATGTTTTAAATGTAATTTATTATCAATTTTATGAAATGTAACTGTTTAAGACTCATAAATATATTTTTAAATTAGAAATTCTAGAAAAATTACATGGAATAATTTAATGATACAAATTAAATTACCATAAAATTAAATAAGAGCAAATTATAATCAACATGTAATTATAATCGAATGCAATTATGTCTATAATTTTTTAATGATATATCATAATTAAATTATGAAAATATTTTTTAAACTTTTTTAATAATTAATGTTATAAAAATTCTGGGTCCTAAATTACTTTGAAAATGACATGTGGAAAAACTTTCCTTGAAATAAGTCTTGAATATTAGTATTATAAATATATATCTATAATATTATATATTGTATATGAGAAATAAATGATCGTTTCATTTGTTGCAAAAATATAAATGAGTTATTATTTGGGTTCGGATAAATGATGAGCCAAAGAAAGATATGTATGGACTAAGTGATTATAGAAAATATAAATTATGATAATAGTAATTTATTAACATAATCATAGGTTGTAAAAGAATATGTATCAATTTAAGGTAGTGATTATATCATAAAGTGTGTTAGAATAGAAACAAAAGTAAAAATGATTTGATTTGATTTGCAAATCAAATCATATATTTAGAATTGAAATAAGAAAATTTACCAAAAAGAATCGAAAAGAATAAGAAATAAATTAAATAATCAATTCTTATGGAATTTCATTCTTTCAATCTTAAAATCCCTTAATTTTTTTTAGGATTAATGTTGATATTTAAAGACGCTATTTTACTTTTTAATTTTGAAATATTCTAAAGGAAAAGATATGATATAATAAGGATAGATAAGTAAAATAAAAAACAAAACATTGATTTATAACTTAATTCAATTGAATTGAATCTAATCAAATTTAATTAATGTTTCAATTTATTCTATTCCAAAATGCACCTTTAAGGTAATTAAATCACTAAATATATAGTTCAAATATGTACTCTTGATGATATTGACTCGACATTTTTCGAGTAATGGACATGTTTGCTTTGGCAAGAAATTATCGATCCTCACAAAAAATTAATGGGAAAATTAATGCCAAAAAACTTAAGTAGCAGACAACAATCATAAAAACAAAATGGTTCTTCACCCACAACAATTCTCCTAAACTTAATAAAAATAAAGTTTTCATATTAAACAGTTACAAATTTAACAAATAGCAACATATCAATTTTAAAAGTTGAGTTTAAACATAGCAAATGCACCAAATAAAAAAGAAAAATGAAAAAAAGAGAGACCCACTTCCAAGTATTATAAACTTAATTTAGCACATTAATTAGTAGCTAGTAGTAGTCATTAGAAAATCATAGTGTGAAGAGTTCATCATACTCTTCTATGGAGCTATCCTAGCTATAGTGTGTAAGTTATATATCCTGGAACTTTATGCCCTTCAACTTCAAGATCACATACAAAATAACCTTATAGGTAACTAACTTTCATCTTATTGGAGCAAAATCATAAACCAAATCAAAAGCTACAGCTTATAAAAAAAGCTCACTGGATACCTTGAAGAATTATTAGTATGACTCTTTCAAATATATTAGATTCAATATACAATTGAATAAATAATGCAAATTGCTAGTTAAAAAATCGTATACATTTCACACAAAATTTTGCTTGCCCATGAAGTAAAAATGAAAAGGAGATAGCAGCTTCCAAACCTTTCCAAAACTCCTGTGCTAATCACTGATACCTAATAGAAAACATTGCTAATAACGATGATAGAACGTAACTACAAACAAAAATGGACTAAAAGTTCACCCCAATACTTGTGTCCTTAACATCATTTGTTTAAGAAATAAGGGTTGGCAATAACAATAAATAAGAACACATTATACATTAATTAACCAATATCAACCTAGAGAGAGTAATCACTCTCCCTTTGACTTTTGTTAGATATCATAAGTTGCCATCCCTAACCCGTGTATGCCTGTTGTTTCCCTTCTGTTTTTGTGCCTTGCTTGTGGATTTTAGATTTCTGTGTATGTGTTGTAGACTATTTTGTGGCCTCTCTTAGCAGCTCAATGTTGTGAACTACTGTATCTATTTATGCTGGCTCATATCTATTGATAGTTTGCTTCAGCATACTTTTATCGAGTAAAAAAAAATTATACATGTAATTTCGCATCACCCGCCTCAACCTCAACCAATTTCTCTATTATCACCACTGAATCCGCCCAAAAAGTAACAACCTCTTAAATGAAGGCAATGAGAAGAGTTAGAGGATATGCATGTTAAAAAATATATTTAGGTACAATTAATTAAAAAAAATAGTTTTGAGAAAAATAAACAACAACTTAAAAGTCTCTATTATATAATGAGCATTTTCATCCCTTTAATTATTCAAAATTGAATTTCTAATTTATTTGTTATAATTAATGCACGATCATGAATGATATTGATTTATTTCCTATTATTTATGTCTATTTTATTTCATGTAATCAATTCAAATTATCTCATTTAATTTGTCATCTATATCTGAATTAAATTAAATATAAAAAATCTACCATATATACAATTGCATTGTAGAATCAGATAACTGATAACTGAATAATGAAATATTGTAGTGAATGCCTCTATTATATAATGAGCATTTTCATCTGTTGAGTAATTCAAAGTTGAACTTCTAATTTATTTGTTATAATTAATGCATGGTCATGAATGAAATTGATTTATTTCCAATTATTTATGTATGTTTTATTTCATGTAATCAATTCAAATTATCTCATTTAAGTTGTTATCTATATCTAAATTAAATTAAATATAAAAAATCTACCATATATAGAATTACATTGTAGAATCAGATAAATAATAACTGAATAATGAAATATGCAATAATATGTAAAAACCTACTATATATAGAATTGCATTTTATTATCAATGATATGTTGATAATATGTAATAATTACAGTTTTATTTTTTTCAAAAAAATTAATAAATAACTTCTTAAAAGACGTGAGTCGTAAAATAATCTCATTGTGACACGTGTAAAATTTTCTCTCAAACGACTCTGGAATATTAGTATTATAGATTGAATGATTTAAAGTAAACAAAAATCATTGATATCTAATGCATATTTATACAAAGTGGACTAAATGACATTAAAATGTGAATACCGGAAATTCAAGATTATGTTTTAATTTCAATCTTCAGTATATACATACTGAAAACTAGTGATTAAAAGAGGAAAATAAATTAAAATAGAAATATATGTTAAATAGGAATATATGTTAAAAACGTTAGCATATCTATAGAAATTGAGGATTTTTAGAATTAAATCAATCAAACTATATGGTATAATATAATATTATATAATAAGAGAATATATAATAGATATGTTAAGATATAAATTATGATTGTTATCCATTAAAATCAACTGTTTATCATTAAATATTAAAATACAAATCAAACAAAAAGTATGCACAGAATTTGAAAACAACATTAATTATCAATAATATTATAATTGTAATTAGATAAAATAAAAAGTTGATTATTCCTCATTCAATCAAATTATAAAATAATCATATTAATACCATCATTTTTTTTAGAAATAAATATATTTTACCCTTATGAACTTTAGGTCATATGTAATTTATACTATAATTTTTTAAAATGTACATTGCAATATCCTGAACTTTACAAACTGTGCAAAACAACCTTCACTGTAATTTTGATAACAAATGAACGTAAGATTTATGTGGATTTAGCCCCCTGATATTTTTAATTTATATAACTCAACACCTTGTCTGTGAATACTTTATACAATTAACCCTCTGATTTCTTTTGTGTCCAACCCAACATCGTGTTATGACTTAAAGTTTTACACTGATTGAAAAGAAGTTTTTTTTTTTACACAATTTAAAAAGTTCAGGATGTCGTAATACACATTTAGAAAAATCAGAGTATAAATTGTACACAATCTAAAATTCAGGGGTGAAATGCATTTAACTTTTTTATTATAAATTTTGTATCATTCTTCCATCATCATATTTGAAAACTATATTAAATCATATAAGTGAAACTAACCATTAATTTTGGTCAACGCGAAACACATTATGTAAAATGAAAAAAAAAAATCCTAATTTGATTTTGGTTGATATTTAACTAATGAAATTTAATTGTATTTATTATCAAATTCATAATCCGTTTCTGGGTGCTGAATTCTTTTTCCCAAAGTTCTGCGAACTGCACGTCTGGATGGGCTCAATGCATTGATCAGTTTATCACCATTGCCTACTCATGGAAACATACTATCTATCCTTGTGTTTTTAATTTTCTGTACTCCACGTAAAGGTTCATTTCAAATATATTTGTCGGTTTGCATTTTAGAGAAGAAGAAAGGGGAGAGAGAAGACTTGTAATTTTAAATTATATTAAAAATTTTCCTTTTTTTTTTAATTCAAATTTATAAACATATTTTTTAGCAAAATAGTTATGGCCATGGACAAACATTATTCTGTCTAGTTAGGCCAAATTTATTTAATAAATAAGCTAAAGTAGGGGTTGAAGTAGGTTAAATTATTCGTCAGAGACCTTCGACCTCATCTACATTCAGCCTAATTTTCTTAATAAATAAGTTAAGTTAAGACTTTTTAGAAAGGCTTTTTAGTTAATCGAACCAGACTTCAAGTAATAAAAAAAGCTTATTAAGGTTAACAGGTGGCTTATTATTATTAATGTTGTTGTTTAAATATCTAATGATAATAAAAATATAGTTTTTAACTTAAGTTTTTTTTGTCTATTTAAAAATATTTTTTGCCATATTTAATAATATTTTGATTCAGTTAAGAGTAGATACTTTGATTTTTTTCAAAATATTTTATAATAAAACAGTTCTCTAAATAAGCTTATAAGCAAAATCAGACTTTTAAAAAGATCATATTAAGGTCATAAAAAATATTTATTTCAATTAATAGATTCAAGATCTTCTTGATATATTTAAAATAAAATTGTGCCTAGCTCAGCTTATTTCGCCTTAATCGAAAGGCGTTGAACTACAAAGTAGACAACAAAAGGAAAGAAAATTGTACTGAATTGAGTACCAAGACTGGTTGCCTTTTTAAGTTCCACCGTACCAACGTAGGCAATGTGCACTTTTGATTGTTTCGTTTGCTATGACCATTAATAAAATTAAATTATTATTATATGTTGGATTATTTTTTAATAAATCATCTCATAATTAATTATATGTTACAATTTTTTAGGGGGCAAATAGGAAAGGATAGAAAGTTTTAAAATACTCTAAGGATAGAAATATAAGTAGTGAGATATCAAATGTAATGTATAAGGAAGTGTTAAAAATTAATTTTAAAATATTTTATCTTATTGTATTTGTTTTAAATTTATACACTCTTTGAATTATAAATGTTTTGAATATATCTCTTGGATATAATTGTCATATATCTTGAAAATTATTTAATAAAACAATTTTTAAATGCTTCATTTACAAAAAAAATTAATTTCATACATTGTATAAGTCAATTTTACTAATATAATGTATTATTATTACAGATTACATTTTTATGTAATTATGTATTATTATATCAATAAATATAATTGATTCTAATATTTACTATTTGAATGTCTATATAAATGAAAATATTTAAGTATTTTTATCAGATTATTCTTTTATCAGATTTTAAGTGGTTGATTATTTAAATTAGATTTACTTTGAAAGTGTAAGTCAATTAAACTCTAATTTAAACCTCCAACGTTTTGTACGGAATTGTAAAGCTATGAATTTTTTTAATTAAGATATGTTTTTCTTGAATTAAAAACATAAGAGAGAGAGAGAGAGATAGAAAAGCTTTTTGATAAAAGAGAGATAGAAAAGTAAAACACGGAATCCGGATAAAGGACGGAGGTGGCATATCTCCAAATTGGGATTGGAAAGGCGTGGCATGGGTTGGACTTTGACAAATTATTAAAGAAAGAAGGCATGTGAGTGAGTGACTCTGACTGGGCCTACTAGGCTAGTAGGTCTAGTGGACATTTTAAATGGGGTGTGACGCCATCCTCAGAGGGGGCCACGTCAGCGACAAGCTCTGGCCGTTGATCACCTGGCCCCATTTGACGGTGATGCGGTATTCGCGGTGGATTGGAGCTGCTAACGACACGTGACTCGGATGGTGCTCTGACGTTACCGACAAGATGACGTGTCCCTTTGGCACATGGGCTCAATACGCAACCCCTTTGTGGGGCCCAATTGACGTGGACCTCAAGCCATTTTCTCATCTCACCGCCTCATCTTCTTCTCCTCTCCTTTTTTTTTCTTTTTTTTTTCTTCCCACTTCCCAACTCCCCAAAGGTTTTTTCCTCCAATTGGAGTATATAGTAATTCCCTTTCCATTTTCTAGTAAATATCCATATTTACTTAGAGATAGCACATATTTTAAAAGAATAATTATATAAATTTAAAATTACAGTAAATTTATATATTTTTTAATATTATTTTTATCACTCACCCTAATATTTTCTTATATTTAATTTATTTATTAACTCTATCTCTCTTATAAATATATTAATAGAAAAATAATTAATATTCTCCAAAAAATTGAAAAGAATAGATAATAATAAAAAAATAAAATTTTATAGATAAATATTTATTAAAAAATAAAGATAGTAGTATATAAATTCCCTGCTTTATTGACTATTTCAACGCCCAGTTCACCATCTTGCCCCCCACTCGCCGCTTTCTTTGAATTCAGCTTCTGCATTTTCTAGTCTCTTCGCCTACATTTTGCAATTTGCATCAATCAAATTTAATTATTTATATGAATTTTCTAGAGTCACTAGATAGTGTAATTTGCCCGTTAATTCATCTTAACAATCAGATAATCAAGTCATTTAAGCCCATCTGTTATTAACTGTAATCACGCCATTTAATTTGTCGATAACTAATTGTTATAGTGGAGTAGTAGAATTTAAGGTGCGTCGCTTAATTAAACCAACAATGAACCATGGTTAGGCTCCGCTTGCCTGCACTCTGTGCTTCACCGTCAAACCATAACTGATATGCCATACCACCGTAGTTGAACAGGCAACTGAAATGCATCTTAACATTAGCCAATCTTAGTGGATGCCCAAATATTTGCTCGCTATTTAACCCATTAATCATCTAAAAATTATGGTTTAGTTTATTCTATTCAATATAGTCCATTCAATTACTATTTTTTTTTTGTGGGTCGGGTTTGGTTTAATATGATTATCAGGTTAATTATGTATCAGATAAGAGAACAGGGTACGATGATTACTAGATAATGTTATTTCACTTGGTTACAGCTACCACGCAAAACAAAAGTGATGTTCGACCACAAAAAATATTAGAGATACTGTGATTGGTACACGCAATTTTCTTTGGGTACGAGGTACGGACATTTTAACCCCTTGTCAATCGTCCTTTACACTATATATATATTAGCCATGAGTTTTAAAGTTTTTTAGGTATCCACCATAGAACGTAGTATTTAATTCTTTCACTTACTATAGGTCAATTTGAGAGGATAAATATTGACTATGAGTTTTAAAATTGTACCACTCTTAATCATTGTTTTTTCTCTTATTACTTAGAAAAGAAAATATATTGGTTATCTAATATCAAAATTGATTTTACTATCAAACCCAAGTTTAACTAAAACTTTGTAATACCTTAGGTACACATGTTCTTGGACAAGTCCAGTACGACCCTAAGGTCCCTCAAGATCTACCGATATAGTTGGGAAGCCCCCGAATGCAGGAAATCATGTTGCAGTGCAGGTTCTACAGCATTATGCAAGACAAGCTCGCTGCAGCAAGTTTTACTTGCTACAGCGAGGTCCTTGACACCAGCATAATAGCGAAATGACATAGTTTTGTTTATGACCTGAATCTCTTTTAGAAAAACCCCATTTGGGGTCCTTTTTTTTGGCAGAAAAAGCAAAAACCCTCCCCTAAACATATTCTTCACCATTTCTCTCTCAATCCAACATTAATCCTTCTCCTTCCAAGATCAAAGGTAAGGGTTTTGTCAATTTTTGTTATCTCCTTCCTTTACATCTCATGTTCTAAGTTATGAGTTGTTTGTTTCTCCCATTGTTATCAAGTCGGGGTGCTTCCACAATGTTGTTAGCATAGATCTAAAGTTATCTAAAGATACTCATAGATTATTCATTAGTTTGTTTGCTTCCATGGTAGACTTTGGTGTCATTCCCGCTCTATGGAGCTCAGTTGGTGTTGACGTCATTTCTTTCTAATATCCAAATGAGAGAGTTCAAACTCATGGCCTTATTTATTGTCATTATGATTATGTTTGATGCATGATTATTTTCAAGTATGAAATTGGAGATGAATACATACATATGTGTGTGTGAATATATATATGACTTTGTAAGTTATAGCAATGAGTATGATCTTGAACATAACATGAAAATATGTTTTAGAAAACTATGGGACCATGATTGCTATGTTGTATACTATAAAAAATGTTTTACATGTTTGAGAAATAATTTATTAAGAAAATATGTATTGTAGCAAAATGACTATTTTACCGAATATGTTTTATGGATTTCTTTTATTATACGTATTCAAGTTTTAAGATTTCAAGTTATGTTTTTTTAGAATATCCAAGTAAGATATATATGTGTGTGTGTGTGTTAGAAAAATGTGAAATAAGAGTATGACCCAGCTCTATGAATAAATATGTTATATGATTCCCAAGTTTTATGATGATAAACCCTAGTGTTTTGAACTATGAAATTAGAGTTATCAAAATATATGAAAGTATGTTACCTTAAGATATGAATTTAAAACTTCAATTTTATGGTACCAAGAAATATGAAATTCAATATGATTCATAATAACTTCTAGATATATATTACGTGAGCTTGAAATTGGGATGCCTACAAGCGGGTAATCCCTTAGGCATGATTTTCATAGCCATAGTTATACTAAAGTCAGATTGTTAGAGTTATATGAATCCAGAACTATCAGAATACTAAGAATTTAGGGGTTCTTGCTTGTGAGGGATTGAGCACTCACCCTTCAGTTATGGTTTTGTCAAACTAGTTTAGTCGATAGAGATAAGGAAATAAACAGTTAGTTATTGACTATGATGAGATCGTTAATCTTAGTACCAAGTTGTTTGCCAGGGACCTTAATGATTTCAGCAAGTGCTTTTATTCGCCAGAGATTGTGCATTACTTTAAAGTTTTTTATTTTACAGGTTTTGATATATATATATATATATCATGTTAAACAAATATTGTTTCTCGATGCTTGGCCGCACCATTAGTTAAAATGATTTCATGACTGATTATGAGTTTATAAATGCTTGGTTATAAAACAATGGAACGAAAAGCGTTTTAATTATATAGCTAAGTATGTAAATATCATATAGTTTAGATTTGTTGCATGTATATTGTATTATGCATATATCTCTTGGTTGTTTCATGTAAGTGATGGGCGAGACTCCACTCATTGAGTCCGTTGACTCACTCATCTCCCTTCCTCTCATAGTTATAGGTGCAGATATCTTTACATCATCGGTCCAGTCGTAGCCGTACCTATCCATTGGTGAGCTTTACATTGCTGTAAGACTTAGTTTAGGTTTATGTTAGTTTCAAACAGCTCCAGTAGTTTTGCAAACAAGATCCGATCCATACATATATTTTGAGATATTGTAGTTATTTTCAAAGTTTATGTATTTCCCTACATGTTTCTAGAATTTAAGTATGAATTTCAATTACCAATTTTGATTTAGATTATGATATAAATCAGCTAAGTAGTTATGATTCAAGTTTTTAGGATTAAGCGGGTTTTCTAATTTAAGATTAATATCATATGATGAACCAGTTTATAATTTCATGATCAACAGATTTAGTTAAGATGTTTTTAGAGTTTGAATGCTAAATACTTTCAGTTTTATGAATTTAAATATTATGTTTTAATTAGAAAATATAATAATGAATTAGAATAAAAATCATATTTTAAGTATGATATTATACTATATTATGCATTTAAAATGACATGTTACCTAGAAAGCTTATGTGAGAATATGATTTCTCACGTGCCGGTCACATTTCCAAGTATGGTCGTGACAAACGTCTATGATTTCACGTTCAACCTATGAGTTACTTTCCAATTCTATCCCTATAACAAATGACACATTCCAATTTTTTTTTTTCCTTTCAAATTTCATGTCATTTTTTATGATTCCATACTTAAAAGTGATTTTGATCATACTATTCAAACAAAATATCATCTTTATCAAAATCACTTTTTAAATCAAACTATCAAATATAAATAACTTTACTTCAAAATTAATTTTCATCAAAATCAATTATAATCCGCAATTAATTCTACAAATGCAGAACCCAAGACACACTCCAACTGAAATCCAAACCTACATCATATCTAATAGTGTGGACAAAACGTCAAAGCATACCAAAATTTGGCAAAATGCTTTTTTTCTATTACCTTTTTTTTAATTTGACATCTTATTTTTTATTTTTGTCAATTTGATCATTTATATATGTGTACCATGTTAGCATTGTTTGTGCCATGCCAATATTTTTCATCAAGTATGTGACAAAAATATAATTTTAAACAAAATTGAAAATGATTTGAAGTATATAGACTCAAATTGAAAAAAATGAAAGGTATGGTACTAGATTGAAAAATCGAGTTGTAAAACGCATGACAACCTTCTGTTTTGTCATAAACACACAGCAACCCTAAATCAATTTTTTTTTTTTGTGATGGCAACCCTAAATCCACATATAGCTTAAGTGCATTATCAATGGCCACCTTGTTGGGCATATGGGCTGAGATGGACATAAGGCAGACAAATTTAGCCCGTTGTTGAACTTCACTGGTCTATACCAGGGTGCATTTTTTTTAATGGAAAAGGTCCAGTTGAATCTTCAAATACGTATCCTGCTGTGTTTTGCGTCCGAGTATTATGGCAATAAAATTCCTGAAAAAAAAAAGGATTTGTTCTACAATATATAATATTTAATGAGTGTTGTTTGGAGGTATGAAGTAATATAGTTGTGTTATTTGTACTTATTAAGTGTGGAACATCATATCAACTTACACTTTATCCACTATTAGATGAGATATAGGCTCCTATTTAAGTAGAATTCACACTCCATCTAATGATCGAAGAGGTGCGAGTCAATACAGTGTCCCACACACAATAAATATAAATAATGTTTAATATATATATATATATATATAGAGAGAGAGAGAGAGAGAGAGAATAATTAGTGGACAACCCAAAACACATTGACTTACTGATAGGAAATGATATCGTTTGGAGTGAAAATTCTGAGCCATTTAATATTATTGATATTCTTTACCCGAAATATTATTGATATTTAATTATGTGCCACAAATTATAGCCCTTGGTTACTTGAGAGATCCTTTTTCTTTCTATTGATGTGGTTAAAATCCAAGCGAGAATCCAAGCAGGCATTAAAATCCAATTCCAAATTTTTATCATGAGCACTAAATAAATACATTTTTGTTGTTATATTATTGATGCATCATGTGCTCCTCAATATTCATGTACTAACAGGCAACCTTTTTGAGATGGATCATGACGACTATTTTAGTTGAAAAACACGATACAGATATTGCTATTTTCGAGTTTGGAAGAGGACAAAAAATAATTCATATACTTCAAGTTTTAACAGAAATAATTGCCTTTTTTCTGAGTTCCATTATACGCTCGGCAACGAGACCACTCTTGAAGATCACATTTTTTAAGAAGCATGTGTCATGCATGTTCCACAAACCCATCAAATGAAGGAGATCACCACTGGTTTTTTTATGCTAAAACCATTAATCAATCTTAATTATACCCACCAGTCAGTATGTACCCAATAGTAAGTAGGTTAATCAATCCTTCCTTGTGAATAATGTGATGTTGATCGAGAGTCAAGATATTGGTATGCAGTTACATATCCGAAGGAGGCAGAGCCTAAAGCCTATGGATATATAAGTAATGTGTTTGCTAAGTAGTCAGCGTTAGTGTAAATAATTGAATACCGTCTACACATAAAATAGGAGACTACCTTATGGTTATAATGACAGTAATGTCACTCTCCTCAAGCTCCTTTTAGCAAAATTGGATTCCGTGAGAACTTGATAGTTTGGAGTAAGACAATTACTTCTACAATCACTTGTAGTTTGGAATTGTTTAAAGTCGTTTACGTGCATCTCGCTGGTTCTTGTGCGCTGTGTTCGTTAATTAGTCAACATTAGCATACTTGCTTGAATGAATGGCTTTACCTTCAAATAAATGCAATTTATATAATGTTGGTCTTTTTACGCTCCATTCAGCAGCTAGCACACGCACCAGCTATTCTGTAAGCATTTGAGAGTGATCAAAATGGGTACTCTTCAGGGTTCATGCATAGTGTGGAAGTTCGTTACTTGTTTGCATTGTGATGATGCATACATTGATGGGTACTTCAAGTAAATCAGCGTGTGAATTTGAAGGAATATTCAACTTTGGGGATTCAAATTCGGATACGGGTGGGTTTAATGCAGCCTTTCCGGCACAGGTTAGTCCCTTTGGAATGACTTATTTCAAGAGGCCAATAGGACGATCTTCGGATGGGAGGCTCATTGTGGATTTTCTTGGTAATGTCACTTGGGCTCTTTTTTCTGTCCTTTGTTTCTAGCTCAATCAGTGCCAGTATATATATATATATATATACGCGGGCAAAACAATGACAAAAAATAAAAAGAGATTAGCCTTAAGAAGATATGTTTCATTGAATTAAGATTTTGCCGTTTGTTTTGTTTTTCTTCCTTCTGCTCGTGCTTCCACGTACCAAGCTACCAGCAAGGCTACAATGATTCATTTTGCTTTAAAGCAAACTAGAAATTTCGTTCATTCAAAAAGAAAACTAATGATAATTTTAGTGCATAGGTTAGACATAGCTTAGTAGTTATTTGGGTAAAAAGGTGATGTGCCCAAATCCTGCACCCTTTTTCTGTCTCACCATTGGTGATTTTATGCACTACCCCATGCTTTTAACAAAACTAGATGTAGATGTTCTAGCGCCGCGTCTGTAATTAATTTGCTTTTTGGGTCAATGTGTTTGTAGGTTGTGACTTTTGGTACAAAAAGTGTCTGTAGGGTACCAGGCCTAACATGATATTTGGTGTTGTACTTGACTTGCAGCTCAAGCTCTTGGATTGCCATTTCTGAGCCCATATCTGCAATCCATTGGATCGGACTACAGACATGGAGCTAACTTTGCAACTGCAGCGTCCACTGTGATTCAGCCCACTACCTCTTTGTCTGTTGGTGGGCTTAGCCCCTTTTCCCTTGATATCCGGCTTAGGCAGCTCGTGCAATTCAAAGCCAGAGTTGGTGAATTTCATCAAGAGAGTAAAATCAAAATTCTTACCACAAACTTGCATTGGCTTAGCTTTTATATATTCTATATTTTTTATAAAAAAAAATATGTGTTTTTACATGCTAATTAATTAATTCACATTCTCACAACTCACTCAGGAAGAAAGATGTCTGATGGTTGCTCCTCAGGAACGAATCTTCCTTCACCGGATATATTTGGAAAATCCATATATACGTTCTATATTGGCCAGAATGACTTCACTTCCAAATTAGCAGCTAGTGGTATAGGTGGAGTGAGGGATTACTTTCCTCAGATTGTCTCACAGATTGTGCCGCTATCAAGGTTTGACTATAGAGTTCCTCCACCTCATGTAATCAAATTTAGGAAAATCTACATCGCACTCACGCACTAACGCCTATTTGGTTTGATTTTTTTGTTTTTAGTTTTCATTTTTTAATTTTTCAGTTTTTAGATTTTGTGAAAGAAGTGCTGAAAATTGGAAATGAAAAAATGAAAATTGAAATTTATAATTTTCAGTATTTTCTTCACAAAATCTGAAAACTGAAAATGAAAACTAAAAACAAAAAACTGAAACCAAATAAGCCCTAAGTGCGCCATAATTTTCATCACAACTTAGCCCTGTTATTTCACCATGCGTTGTTTTATATTTTATATTCATGTAAGCTTTTTTATCAACTGGCCTGATGGAAATTGAATTCACGAAAGCCAACTGAACTTGAAAATACACAATTTTGAATACTTTGCTGTCTATAGTATCTCTGATTCATATATTCATGCAATTG
The DNA here is from genome assembly GCA_031216105.1 of Dalbergia cultrata. Lineage (NCBI taxonomy): Eukaryota > Viridiplantae > Streptophyta > Magnoliopsida > Fabales > Fabaceae > Dalbergia > Dalbergia cultrata. The sequence continues at coordinate 2,765,761 of CM062353.1, read as the reverse complement.
ATTAAAGGCGTGACCAGGATTGAATTTGGAAATGCATGTATACAGTTATGCCAGTTAAGAACTCACTTATTCTCACTGACATTCGATTTGTAGGAGATATATTTTCAAGGTGGGAGAGCATTTTTGGTATTCAATCTTGCTCCCGTGGGATGTTATCCTGGATTCTTGGTGGAGTTTCCTCATGATACCTCAGATATTGATGAGTTTGGATGCATGGTATCTTACAACAATGCTGTAGATGATTATAACAAACTGCTAGAGGAGACACTAAGACAAACAAAAGAAAGACTTTTAGGTGCTTCCCTCATTTATGTGGACACCCACCCTGTTCTTTTGGAGCTCTTTTGCCATCCAGCATCTTATGGTACAAACACCTTTCCCTTGACTTGTTTAATTTATTATTAATAATAATAATAATAATATGAGGAATGAAACACCCTTGTATGTAGCCAACACAATATATATTTATTACTATATTAGTATTGCTAAGCACAATCATGATTATGCATAAGAATTTGATCTATGTTATCAACTATGATTTCAATATTTATATATAATCATGTGCATTTTAGTGTTGGTTTGTGGTTTCATTACTTTGTTTTGATATGGAGTAGGGCTTAAGTACAGCACCAAAGTCTGCTGTGGGCATGGGGGTGGTGACTACAACTTCGAACCTAAGATTTTGTGCCGCAATATGGCCGCAATTGCGTGCGATGACCCCCAACACTATGTGAGTTGGGACGGCATACATTTCACAGAAGCTGCAAACAAAATCGTCACCCGGGCAATTCTCAATGGCTCCCTTTTTGAACCACATTTCCCACTTCACCAACACTCTGATCTCGAACCTATTGATTGACCAATTATTGCGATACACCACTTTCAGGGTTTTTCTTATTTAGCAAATTAAATTATTCCAAAGTTCTCAGCAACCAAGACAAGTTGATATTATAGTGTAATTTCAATTAAGTTTCGTGTACGTGTGCATGTGTGTCACTTTTAGCACTTCATGCTTGTATAATGCGATTTGAATTTGAATATAATCATTATGCTGGGTGTCGGTAGCACCACTGTTTGGAATAAAGAAAAGATGTTAGCATAGTTGCTGAAGTTTGGCTGAACAAAGTATATATGATTATTTTCTGAAATTGCTGACCAATTACCATACTCTTCAGTGAAACAATTAAGCATGTTCATGATTAGCATTATCAGTTGGCATAGACTCAGATACCGCAATGTGATCCTAATCAACTACTTTTAATTGTCTTCGTCCTATTAATCATATTCACCGCAACACACTAACCCTCACATTCCGACTAGAGCAAACATCAGGTTGTGTGGCCTGGTTCAAATAATTGCTAACAAGTTGGCCAGCTTTACTTGTGGGGGGAATATTAGTTGAATCCATCATGTATATTTCATGGATATAATACAAAAATAGTATACAATTGTGAGTGAAAGTGAGTATCGAAGCATACATTCGTGTTATATATTTTTCTATATATCTATTTTTTCCACCAATTTGACTTATTTAAAATTTGAAAATTAATGGTTAGTAGAGTGGTTTCTTTTATGGGAGCTTAACAATGTAATTAATTGCTTCTTAATCTAGTATTAAATTTTCAAATGATGTAACAATTGCAAGTGTGACCCCAGTCTAGCGGTATATTCCTGATCTCAAATAATGTAATAGTTGAATTAGTTGTAGAGTTGCTTTCAATGCAATCGTTTTAGTAAAAGCTTCAAAATTTCAGTTTTACTATTTAAAATATATATTGTATAAAATAGGTAATCACCGTAGCAAAATGAGAAAGATGGAGAGGTAATATGGATTAATGTGGATAATATACTCGTTTGGCATGAGATCAAAAAGTGGTGGATTTTTTTTCTTTTGTTTTTTTCCTACCATTTATAGAATTTTCAGCATAAATCAGGACAAAATGAAGAGTAGTTCCTCCTTCCTCCCGGAGGAAGCATTTTCTTCCTCCTCAACAAATTGGTACCATTCATTTATGAAGGGCTAAAAGCTAATTTGACTTCCAATATGAATTCACAATAGGCTAAAATACTAGTTACAACTAATTAGAGAAAGTTACAAACTTACAAAACAATTAGAAGTTTGAATGTAGAGATAACTTTATCAGTAATACCCAGTAAAAGTGAAAGAGCCACAGCGGTGACACTCAGAATGTAACATAAGGAACAGTTACGTAATCTACTGCAATGATACCAACACCATCCAAAGATACATGTGGCCCTTCTGCCATGTGTTATATGATTAGCAAACACATGGTAAAGACATAAATGTAAAAAAGTTCACTTACGAGTATAAAACAGGAATGATTGAGCTCAGCATGTCATTTCATGTTTAGTACTACTGCCTCTACTACCTTGAGCTCCATAAGAGATGAGTTCAAGAGTATCCATCAATTTCTCCGTCATTTTCATGATGGTGTTGACATACTTGGTCGGTTTAAGTCACAGCAAATGTGAATTCGATGCAATCTTCAACTTTGGGGATTCAAATTCAGATACTGGTGGCTTTTATGCAGCTTTTCCTGCGCAGTCTGGTCCTTTCGGAATGACTTACTTCAAGAAACCTGTAGGCCGGGCTTCAGATGGGAGGCTCATAGTCGATTTTCTTGGTAATCAACAATCTTAGTCATCTTCTCTAGCTAGCATTAAGGCTTCATAATTTATTTCAGTGTTCACTTAAGTTCTTACTTCCTTATATGATTGTGGACATTGAAGAATAAACCAATTAAAAAAGAAGCTGAAGCCATGAGGAAAGATTTAATTGAAACCAGAGGTTTTTGCTTTTGCTTTCTCTTCAGTTCTCTGCACCAATAGAGCCACACGGATTCCTTAATTAATTATTACAGTTTTATAAATGCATCTATTTAGTATATAGTACGACAAGGTTTAACCAACAGCTTTTTAACCCAGGGAGACAAATTGATCATGAGATCTTATAAAATCTTATTTTGTTTCTTTGCCGTTCATGTGATAAATCTCCATGTGATTCCTATTGCAGTTTGCCAAGATAGGCCAGCAATGTTTTGCCAAAAATAATAATAATAATAATAATAATAACAAGGAAAGTGAAAAGCAATAATACTTCTAAATTCGTTTCCTTGATCTTTGGGCCTAGAATCTGTTTCACTGTTTGTAAAATCAGGAAATGTAAGGTAGTGTGTCTCCTAATTTGTGATTAATTTCATATATTTGAGAACAGTCTAGACGTTGCCTTTTTTAATTATTATTATTTTTGTATCTTTCTTTTTCTTAAAGCAGTTCTCTTCTCACTACAAGACAATACACCGAGCTGGAAATAGTTGTATGGTCATGGATAGTCAATCTCTTCAAAATATCAACTGTAAATACTTATGACCTATCATTTTTTAATTTGTTTGTTTTCCACTGACTTCAAAGATAATGGCGTTTTCTGATACGTCTTTGGCAGTACCTGTATCACTTTCCTCCTCACTAACAATTTCTAAGTATTTTCATTTTGTGATCCAGGATAGGAAAACTAACTCCCTCAACTCTTAAAATTGACAATATAATATGTAGTATGCACTTTCATTTATCATAAATTACGGTTATTAGTTAATAACTTTACAGCTTGAGCTATTATATGTCAAGCAACCAGTCAACTATTTTTACTTTTGAAAAAATAGAATGAAGGAAAAATCTGCTTATTCATCCATTGCAATTGGAAAAACAAGTTTGGGAGTGGCACGAATCTTAGACAATTTGTTTTTTCAATATTTCATTTGGCAGCTGAAGCTCTTGGATTGCCATATTTGAGTCCATATCTGCAATCAATCGGATCTGATTATAGACACGGGGCCAACTATGCCACATTGGCATCCACTGTGCTTCTGCCTAACACCTCTCTGTTTGTCACTGGGATCAGCCCTTTCTCCCTAGCTATCCAGCTCAACCAAATGAAGCAATTTAAAACCAGAGTTAATGAAGTTCCTCAACAAGGTACAAAGTTCCCTATACATTTATTTACACACATATTATATTTACCTACCGCTATGGCAGCTGACTAGTTTCCTTTGCAATATGCCAAAACTGGTACCTCTTGTAATGCTCCTCAGACACCAAACTTCCTTCACCGGATATATTTGGAAAATCGCTCTACACATTTTACATAGGACAAAATGATTTTACTTCCAACTTAGCTGCGATTGGCACAGGTGGAGTGAAACAGTACCTCCCTCAAGTTGTTTCACAAATAGCTGCCACCATTAAGGTGAGAGTACTATTATTAACATGAGACTGAATGCCAACACAAATTCAGAGTTACTGGAATAACAAAAATCTTATTAATTCGATTTCTTGGTCACTGAAATTTACAGGAGCTATATGATCTTGGGGGCCGTACATTTATGGTGTTTAATCTTGCACCGGTGGGATGCTACCCTTCATTCTTGGTGGAGATTCCGCATAATAGTTCAGACATTGATGAGTTTGGATGCATGGTTTCTTTGAACAATGCGGTTGTTGACTACAACAACATGTTAAAAGAGACATTGAGACAAACCCGAGAAACTCTTTCTGATGCTTCTGTCATTTATGTGGATACACACGCAGTTCTGTCAGAGCTCTTTCAGCATCCCACTTCTCATGGTTAGAACAAGTTTTATTTATATACATATATATATATATATATCAAATTCAATATTTGAACATTTAAATTCATCTTAACAGTTTGCCACTCTTATTAGTACTTATATATTAACAGATGCTAAATAAATAACCAGAACGTGTTCATTATGTTTCTGACTCGAAATTTCTTTTTCTTGGAACAGGGCTTCAGTATGGTACAAAAGCATGTTGCGGATATGGAGGGGGTGACTACAATTTCGATCCTAAAGTTTATTGTGGCAATTCCAAAGAGGTAAATGGAAGCACGGTGAGAGCAACAGCATGTGGTGACCCCTACAACTACGTGAGCTGGGATGGGATCCATGCCACAGAAGCTGCAAACAAGCTTGTTACCTATGCCATTCTTAATGGATCCTATTCTGATCCCACTTTCCCTCTTCAGGAACACTGTGATCTTCAACCTATAGGGCTATAGCTTGATCCAGTTCCTTCAGAGAGTGCTATTTCTTAGTTAACAAATAAAAAAGGTCACACCACCTAGGATGTTACAAATATATCTTTGACTAAGAAAATAAATCAAAATTTCTAATTACATAGGATCTCCATCACCAGAAGACAATTTTTTCTTTTTTAAACCCATTGGAAGCTTATAATTCGGTCAGTAGTTCTGATAAAAAGAATAAAATGATGATGAAATGGAGACAGTTATCTTAGATTGCCCTTAAGATCCAAGAAGATGAGTACATATTATAATAATATTAAGTTAAATTTATCTTTGCTGCATTGCAAGGATTCAAGTTTAAAAGAAACAATTGGACCAATTCATTTGCAAGAAGCTAACAATGCAGAGAGAATGAAGGAAGATGAACAACAGCCAAGGAGGAATAACATTATGCTGAAGAATCGGTTTAATTCTAATCAATGAAGCCAATGGTAGCTTAGTTTCTCCGGTCCATAATGTATCAAACTTGGCACAAAAAGGTGACTTGTTTTCCGCTTGAATAAACAGATTTGTCATAGGGTAGCGTCTTGGATGGTAAATTGAATTTATTTTCATTATAAGGTTCTCAATAATTCTCACGTGGGAAAAAAACGAGAGTTTAGGAATGATGTATATATATACGGATTACTTAATGATTGTTTGATTAAGGAAATTAGTCACAAGGATGTAGGCCATATGCAAAGCACTTCATGTTTCCTTTGCAACCCCACCGAAGAAGTAAAAAGGTAAATGGGTTCCACTGAAAGTCATAAGCATAAAATTTGCCACATTACTTCAACAACGAAATGGGTTTTTACAAGGATGATACAGGCATAGGAATTCTATTCTACATCAAGGGATACAAATGCCACTTATACAGGCGATACAGCAAAGCAAACAAACAAATGATGATCAAGGAATATCACCTTGACTTGCTACCTGTTAATTACATTTCTATTCAGTTCCAGCAATTTTCTTCTTCAGTGATTCAATGTCTGCGACTAGTTCCTTCCTCCTAGGCTGTGTAGCAGCGAAACAATTAAATTATTTACGAGACATATACTTCTTAAGGAGCACATTAGTAGCCAACAATACGATAAATCGGAATTCTGATTGCAGAAATAGAATGAAACAAGCAAATCTAGTGGAAGAAAGTTCAATAGACATTTTGATATGGTCCATTATAGAGCTCGTTTGATCATTTTATCTGTTTTAAGTTTCTTCACTTGCTCATTAACCAACAGCATCAATGCATCAAATATTCATATCAACAATATCTCACCAAGCCTCGATATACACAACCACCACTTGTTTTCACAAAACAAAATGCGTTAGATACTGAAGCAGTAAAATGTTAATGATGGGTTTAATCTACCTTAAATAGAAGGTATCGGTAGACAAACCATCCAGTGTACCCTAGTCCCACCAACTCCATAATCTTTGGAAGCTGAAAAAGAATAATAATAATAATATTTCATATTAGTTCACAAAGCCTTGTAGAGCATAAAACCGAAGCATATGCATGCTTGGCAAAAACCCCACCATCTGAGGGGATGATGAGAAGATGCAAGTAAGTGAATTGTATTCAACAAGAGTGATGGCTTACCAAGGGGACTGAGTTGATGGCACCCACAAGAATAGAAGATAGCCAAACAGCAACTATAGCCCCACCACCATATAGAACCACTGTAGTTTTGTTTTCAACCGCATCCCACTGATAATGACAAAGGGATGACATTATTTCCACTTGGTTGAAAGGAAAAAAGAAAAAGGGGTTGCCTAAGAGAGCATTGTAATTTTGGAATTGGAAGATTACGTATCAACCAAGAGAAAAAAAAGGAAAAAGAAAAATCGAAATAAAACCGAATTCCGGAAATCAGCTAGTTGGTAAACATCTTGCCTTCTGCTTCAAATCTGCAAACAACTCACTACCATCTACCGAAGTAGATGTTTCCTCTGAAGAAGAAGCTCTTGTCTGAAGCAGAGATAATTTTCGGGACTCTGAATGGAATGAAACAATAAAATAATTTAGACTTGTCATAGACGAGAGGGAAAAAAAAAAATGAATAAGGGAGTGGATAGTGAAAGCCCCACAGAGAGTAGGGACTCAGCTAAAAACAACACACATATCAATAAGGCTAAAGGCAATTCGATAATCTGATCACTTCATCAATTCCACAAAGCTAATGCTAACAACCAGAGGGAGTCAACCAGTCTAGTCTACTCTTGTGAGAAAGACAATGCATGAGATGGAATCATATCATCATCATCATCATCATCATCATTATTATTATTTATTATCATTACTGACTGGCTGGTTTCAAATTAATAATAAGAAACCAATTTAAGCATGCATGTAGAGTAGTACTAACAGAAATAATGAAAATTAGAGAGAGATGAGAGAATGGAAAGAAGAGAAAACAAAACCTGAGAAGTGTCTAATGGAAGGGGAAGGGCGAGGAGGGAGGTTGAGGTTGAGGTAAGGGAAGGCAGAGCAGCGGGTAACGTTGGCACTGCCCACAAGCAGCCGAGGAGCAACTAACACTGCGCCTGCTGCTGCTGCCATTATCTCTAAACTCTGCTAGCCGCTGCTTTTTGTTTTGGTTGGTTGGTTGATCTGTCTGTCTTTGATGTTATTCTTACCTCTTTCTAATTCTTCCTTTGTTAATTCTTGTTTGCTTCCATTCCACTTTTTTTTTTTTAATATTATTGAGAAAAAACAAGGGGAAAAAAAAACAATCGAAGAACTTGATTTGTTATCTACTTATAATATGACTTTTCCGACAATGAATCTCGTTCGAGCCACGTGGAGAAGCCTCAGTTTTCGATTGGCTGGTTCCCTATCTTCAGAATCCGCGTTGCAGGCTTTTTGTTATCTTCTTCCTCTTTTTGGCTCATTTCTTTTCCTTGGTCCCATTGTCTTTCTTGCTCCATGGGCTATTGGCCACAATCTTCTATGAATGGGCCAAGTCCACCTTCTCCTTAGCCTGCCTATTCATGGGTGTTTCTTGATTTAATACATTTGTTTTCGACCCAAAAAAAAAGAAGAGAAATAATAAATTTAAGATAGTGATACATGATTTTAAAAAATTGCACCATGGTGGAACTATTAACATGTTGGGAATCAAAACATGTACTCCAATAACATTCGATGCATGGCATTGGTTTTTACCTCCACTTTCCTACGTTTCTAATTCTGTGTTTCTCATGCATAGGTGAGGATGGATTGTTGTAGTTATATTTATTGCATTGTGATCTTTTGATTTTTTTTACACCCCCCTTTTATGTTCTGTTTTGCTTTGTTCTTATGATGGTTTACATAATCTTGTATGTGACGATGGATTTGGTAAAAGATTAGGAGCATTGTGGCACTCTTATACATGTATATAGTAATATTTGTATACTTTTTTGTTAAAAAGGCCTGTAAGAACAGTCACATCAATGTTTGTTAGTCTTAAGAAGAGCTTAAAATTTAATGGATTACGAAACAAATAATATTCTTTTCTTGTATGCGTTCTATATATATTTTATTTATAATTTAGTAGCTACTATTTTTTCATCCATATGCTTGACTTGTTATTTTACTTTAGGTTGTTTATAAAGAAAAAAATATAAAATAATTTATCGATTAGATGAACCAATAACATGAAAAATGTGTATATTTTATAATATTGCTTGTCATAGACCCAAAAAAATGAACAAGGGAGTGAATAGTGAAAGCAGAGCAAAGAGTAGGACCTATGTTCTTAAGATAGGACTCAGCTAAAACTACACACATATATTATAGGGCTAAAGGGATCGATATAAGGGAGAAAAGAAAGAGGGAAAAGTAAAGACAGAAAAAATATAATATAATTCAACTATGATACATTTATTTTATATCTAAGTCATTTTAATAATTTCATAATCTGTGTTCCAAAATATTACAAGACAATTAAAAGTGGACGAAAAAATAAGTCAATGATTCATTGTGGAGTAGATAACAATAATTATTTCATCCGAGAAAATCATCTTTAATTTTATCTAAATTGAACCTATTAATTTGTGTATTTGATTGCAAAACGAGAGGAATCGCCTAAATTGTGTAAACAAAGTTGTGGGAGATTTATGCAAACATCACGCTAAGCGAGTAATATGAAGCACGTGGAATCTCGTAATTTTCATCACCTGAGATATTTTAACTTTTTGCACGATACAATGGTATATTTTGAATTTATTTTTAACTATATATGTATATTATATCGATCAAAATTTACTTTTGAATCCTAACAAACAATAAGTATATTACACTCCCACTTATATATATATATATATATATATTCAAGTAATGGTGAAAGAAATAATTCACGTCCAACTATTTAGACTGATATGCTACAATATCATTATTTTTTTTATACTTAACGGGGCTAAAAGCCCAACAAAGACGCAAAACTAATTACCCACAATACGGTTAAACTCGGTGCCAGAAAAATCAGCAACAAAAGCAAGGGAGAGGAAAGGGGGAACAGTAGACAAGAGCACAGCTTCACGATTTGCAAAGGAATGACCATGATTAGCCAACAGATCCGCACATCTGTTAGGAAGACATGCTACAATATCATTATCTCATTCAGTATTTTTCACGCATTATAATTAAATATGACTCCTTCTCTTTTTTCAATAAACAGTTACCATGCTGGTCAAAGGAAAATTTTTCTGACAATTCTTTTGGCTCCCTTGCAATTCACATTTGATGAAATATCTTCAGCTACATCCATTAATTGCTAGTAAGATATTTAGATCACTGATAACGAAATATCTTGGTACGTGATCCAATAAAAGCCGATTTTTTTTTCGTTCATGAAGAAAGTATTTTCCATATCAAGTACTAAATTTTCAATTGCAGTTGTTCTAGTTAGGGATGTAGATTCTGTAACTGGACCTGCAAAGTTTTAAATTATGTTGTTGCTGTGAATAGTAAGTTCGTAATTACTGTTTTAGGTAATAATATTTGTACACCACCAAACTTTGATTATATACTTATACCACACTAAAAGATAAAATTAAAGTATTTAATGTAGAAAAATAAAAAGAAAAAAGAAAAAGCTTTTCTCTTTCCAAAAATATTTATTCTCTCTCTATGTGTCTCACTTCTCTCTCTCACAAACCTTCCTCCAAAAACTTTAGTTCTCTCTCTCACATTTCTCTCTCTCTCTCTCTCTCTCTCCCTCTCTCGTTTATTGTTGCCCATCAAAAGAAGAAGAAGGAAAATTAAGCCTTATTGGCAACTCATAAAACTAATCCTTACATATTAAGGTTTAACCCATTCAATTTTATTTCTCATGTATTTGTGATTTATGTTTCAAGATATGAATGATTATTTTTTTTAGAATTTTTTAAGTAACAAAATGAATTGAGAATGACTATACTAAAAATTGAGATTTATTGTTATTATTAAAAAATAGAGTTATAAAGTTGTAAAATGCGCATTATGAAAAGTTATAAATCAGTAAGTAAGAAATTGTAAAATATGTTCATAAAATATGCAAACCAGTTCAAAAATATTGTAAATCAAGTGAGGACAAATACTAAATACGTTCAAGATAAAATGTAAAATCATGCACAGAAAAATCATAAACCAGTACGCAAAAAATTATAACTCATGTTTATATAAAGTTTGT